>APFE030171753.1:60684-101029 GCA_000404065.3 Pinus taeda
TTATTTCTTTGACTTAATCCTAATATTTTGATATAATAGTATTAATTTCAAAAAATAACTAAATGATAATATTATTCCTTTAACCTAATATTATTACTTAGATTCATCTTCATGCTATGATAAAATAATATTAATATAAAAAACAATATTATTACCTTGATTTAGCCTTATTACTTGAAAATATCATAATAATAATAATAAAATTAAAAAACAAGAAAAGAGAAGGGGAAAACAAGATGTAAAGGGAACAATGAAAAAAGGAACTGAAGAAAAGAAAAAACTCAAGAATCAACCTAAAGGAAGGGAAAACAACACTAAGAAATAAAGGAGAAGGGGAAGGGTACAAATCTAGGGAAAAAGAAAGGGGATCTAACAACTACTAATTTTCCACCCATCATCCTTATTCAACGTGATAGACCTCTTTTCAATTTCAATAACTTCCATAAACTTACGATGATGAAAGTGGTTGACCCTGGCAATAACATGAGAATCTTCTAGACAAACGTGGTGTTGAGTTTTGTCAACATGTTCCACCAAAGTCGAGGAGCGAGTCCTATAATCTCTGATATCAACCGCATGCTCACAAATTCTTTGATTAATAGAGCGACCAATTTATCCAATGTAGGAGGTCCCACAGGAACATGGGATTAAATAAACACCTTTAATGTCTTTTGGATCCAACAGGTCTTTGACGGATCTAAGGGAGCTACAAATAATATTCAGGGGTCTAAAAGAAGAAGAGATCCTATGCTTCCTTAAAATCTGAGCAATCTTGTTAGTGGTACCTTGGATAAAGGGAAGTTGAACATTGGAAACTAATTCTCTTTGATCTCTTCTTGATCTAGGACCTTTGCTAGCCTTCAAGAAAGCTTTGATACCTTGGGACCAACTATAACCATTATCCCAAAAAACTTTAAGGAGATGGGTTTTCTCAACATCCAAGTGATTTTTCTCAGAGACCCAAAGAGCACGAGCGGCCAAAGTGTTGAGAACACCGACCTTTTGAGAGGGAAAATGATGGGAGTTAGCATGAAGGTATTACTCTGTGTGGGTTTTCTTTCGAAAGAAAAGGAAAAGAAGACTACCATTAATCTCCATCTCCATGGTGAACTTAATGGAGCTTGAAAGATTATTAAGATGTTGAAGGAATAAATCTAACTTCTCATGACCATGAGCCCAGTTGATGAATGTATCATCCACGAACCTCTTCCACAACTTAGGCTTGAATGGAGTAGAAGCCAAGGCTTTGGATTCAAAATTTTCCATGAAAAGGTTGGCACCAACCAGGGAGAGTGGGGAACCATTGCAACACTGCATGTTTGTTCATAAAGCTCACCTTCAAAGCTAAAAAAGGCAGAGGTAAGGCAAATCTCTACCATTTAGCCATATCTGGATCAATGACATGATTGATTACTTCAACCACTTCATTGATAGGGTATTGGTGTAGAGTGACACAACATCAAAGCTGACAAGGATGTCCCTTTGCTCAAACTTTAAACTTTTTAATTGATTGATAGACGAGGAGGAATCCTTGACAAAAGAATTAGGCAAGCCAGCTAGAGGCTCAAGTTTTTGAGTTAAATATTTAGCTAGGAGATAAGTTCGCCCACCAATGGTGTTGACAATATTTAGCTAGGAGATAAGTTCGCCCACCAATGGTGTTGACAATGGGTTTGAAGGGGGCCCCTCTTTATGTATTTTACTAAGACCATAAATCCTAGGGGTAAGAGGGTTGCTTTCAATAAGCTTATGGCTAATGGAACTTGCAATGCTAATGGATTTTATAGCAAAAACTACGACCTTCAACCTTCGTGACTTTTTTATATGGTTTTTTTAAGCTTTTTGTAACTACCACTATACAAAGATGATAATATTGCTAGTTTTAAAAATTTATTACATTTATTTCTTTAATAATATAATCAAATTAAAAAATTAAAAAAAAAATTATGAAATTGACCATAAAAATGATTATATCTAAATTTTTATTAAAGTTTATATTCTATTTTTTTTTATAAAGTAAATATATAAAATCAAGGCCTCTTTGTTATCCCATCAAAATTCAAATAAAAATTAATGAAATCAAATATGAAATGATGTATTCCTAAATTTTGATTGTAGTTATATATATATATATATATATATATAAAAATTAGTTAGTAAGATCAAAGTCTCCACTTTTTAAAAAAGTAACATTTTAGAAATTATAACAAACTTTACTTTAAACACCACTTTATATTATAAAAGATACTGCGTCAAAAACAAACTGTTAAATATAAAATAGTTGTAAATTCCATTATAAACATTATGTAATCCAATAAAATTGGATAAAACCTATAATATTATATAAAAATAATATCCACCAACTTTTCATAAGGACTTGGATGTAAGAGAAAAGGTCTCCCCATTCCACATAGAATAAATATGGTGTACAGAAATTATAATTACAAAAAAATCAGACTTTAAAGACATTAATTTGTATTGTATATAGTATGTACTCTAATCAAAATTTGGATCCATAATTTGATTTGATCCATATAATTAAAAGGATTGGATTTAATTAAAAGGATTGGATTTAAGATAAAAGGTCTCTCATTTTCACATAGAAAAATAAATATTGTGTGAAATTATAATTATAACAAATTCCCACTTAGAATGGATTTAAGATAAAAAGTTTCACCTTTTTACATAGAATAAATATTGTGTACAGAAATTATACTTGTAACAAATTCTGACTTTGAACACTCTAATATGTATTGTATATACTTATAACAAATATAATGAAGTTAAGATTAAGAGGTCTCCCCTTTTAACATAGAATAAATATTATGTATGAAATTATACTTGCAACAAATTATAACAAATTCTGACTTCGAACACATTAATATGTATCGTATATTACTCACATCGAAATTTAGATAAAGATCCATATAATTAAAGGGGTTAGATAAAGATCCATATAATTAAAGGGGTTGGATTTAAGATAAAAGGTCTCCCCTTTTAACATAAAAGAATAAAAGAAAAAATAGTGTACAACATTTTGGAAATTATAAATATAACCAATTCCGACTTCGAACACATTAATATGTATTGTGTAATATGTATTGTAAACAAGCATATCATAAAACCTATGAGGTTGACAGCCAAATTGTTAAATATGAAAATAGTTTTCAAATTCACTATTCACACTAATAATAATCTATTATATAATAGAAAATTTGGATAAGATCTTTATAATTCAAGATAAAAATAAAAACAATATATTCTAGGTTTATAAGATCAAAGGTCTCCCTTTTCACATGGAATAAATATAATGCGCGACATTTGGGAAATTACACCCAATACTGACTTCGAACACATTAACGCCTATTTGTACAAAAGCATATATCATAAAAGCCATTATAGGTTGAGACCAAATTGTTATAAATACAAATCAATATGCCTTCTCAAGCGCACATCATGCATTTTGCTTGAGAGAGCTTTTCACAAGCATATTTATTAACTTGTGCAAAAGAGACGAACTTCGAAACTTAACTGCACGGAATCAAATCCACCAAACCTGAAACCTCTATCATTAGATAGAAAGGAAGACCTGATATCTAAAACACTACTCGTCTACTGACAGAGCCAATCACCGGAAAAATTTGAGCCTGCGAGGCGATCAGATCTTAATTCGCCTTGATTCTCTCACCAACTCTAATCAGAGAACAGGTGGCACTCAAGAATAGACTTTCCTCATGATTTGACTGAAATCCCCAAGTCATACCCAGCTGGGTGCCAAAACTGGGGTGAGAAAATTCGGCCTTGCAAAAATTCACCAACGTGCAAAATTTAGGAACAGGTTTTACAGTCCCGGAGAGTTTGACCCTGCAAAATTTGGACTAAAGTTGGAATACTTTTTTAAGCGATCTTTTTTAATAATTTCTTTTAGCTTGTTCAGCAAATTTGCCGAGATTGAGACGTACTGTCCTTGTCATTCACCTAACGAGTTTTTCAACTGCGGTCAAACTAACCAAAATTTAGGATCAAGTTCTACAGACCCGGAGAGTTTGACCCTGCAATCAGGACTAGAGTTGGAAAACTATTTTAAGTGGTTTTTTTAATAATTGTATCTCATTTTTTTCAGCAAATTTGCCGAGATTCATAGAAACCTTCTCTGGCCTTGTCATTCGCTAAAATTAGTTTTTTCAACTGCGGTCAAAATAACCAAAATATTACCTACCTCCATAAAATTTTCTAGGACCTGATTCTTGTGGCATTCGAAGTTTTCCATTGCATATATCAATATCAGACATATCTTACCGTCAAACACAAGAAGATCACAGATCAATATCTTGATAAAGATTGCTCTGATTTCATTCTTATTGTATATTATGTAGACATACAAAATTGTCTACTTCATAAAAAATGTTACATTCATGATGCAAACTATAACAACTCAAGAATATGAAGCACTAGAATTGTGCAAAGCAACTCATGGGGAAGAGCTACCCATACAATCAGCGAACTGAAAAGTCAGGAAATGAAACTTCCAAGCTAAAATTTACAATCATATTCTTGATGTTGTTCTATAGAACTTCAAATGAAACAGGAATTGCAGTTTCTTCAAAATAATAAATTAGCTCTGAAACATTCCACGGATCTGACATACATGCCCGATCAGCTTCTATAGCATCATCTCTAACCTTGAAAATACACAATTGTATGCTATGGAGATACCATTGTCACCTCCGACGCTTTAACTTCAAATTTTTATTGCTTTTGGGACCTGAAAATCCTTCATCACCGTCATCACCATCATCCCCATCATCACCCCTCCTTTTCTTGTGCTTCTTGTTGCCATCCTTTTCACGAATTTTCTGCCATTCAAGCGTAACAAGGTAAAGCCAAGTCGAGCATAATAAGAACAATATACACAGACACTTCCCATAACGCATGATATGCTAATATTCATGCATTTAGTACTTGAAAAATTATGATTTTAATTTTGCTACATAAATGATAAAAGGGATCTTACCGTGGCAGAAATTCTTTGGGCCTCGTTAACTCGTTCATATAGTTGTAAAACCTCTTCTTGCTCGGCTGGAAATGTAGTGAGTTTCTTACCTATACCGATGATGCACAAACTAATCAAGATCCAGTCCATTCATATCAAATGTAATACCAAAACTAAAATGTAAAGTAAATTATACCAATCAATTGTTCTATACGCTGGTATAGCTCAACATCATATTGAGTGACTAAAGACACTGCGAGACCTGACCGACCAGCACGTGCTGTTCTTCCCACTCTGTGAATATAATCCTGATGAAAAGTGTCCATGCAAAGATATCAGCAATAAAGAGAGGAACGAAGTGTACACATGATTAAATACGTCAATTTCCAAAACTTATTGGAATCACCTTAGTGACGACTTTAATATCCTTCTCAAAAAAGATGGGAAGCAAAATTTGACATATAAAACAAAAGAAAACTAATACAACTGGCAAATTTTGACATATAAAGTTTAAATAATAAAATTATATGCCAAAAATGCTACTATCAGAATTAGATTATTAAAATCATTATATCTTAATTATACTTAAAATTAAGTTGTAATTTGAGTTAATAGTCACACGTATTAACTTAAACGTTTTAACTAGTTTCCAAAATATGGGAATACAAATCGCCAATCTCCATAAACTCACATAAAAGATCTATTTTCAAATATAAATTAAATTGATTTTTCTACCACTAGAGATTCATCTTAACCGCGAATATATCAAACACCGAGAGGAATCAAACCCCTTGTGTAAGTTTTTTGACGATCTAGGCTGACTGTAGCCTCAGTCAACCACTTGTCAAATGCCAATCTCCATAAACTCAAATAAAATATCTATTTTCGAACATAAATTAGATCAATTTTTCTACCACTATAGATTCATCTTAAGCGCAAATATATCAAACACCGAGAGGAATCAAACCCCTTGTGTAAGTTTTTTGATGACCTAGGCTGACTGTAGCTTCAGTCAACCACTTGTCAAAATATGGATAAATAAAAACATAGTTCTGATTATTGTCAGGATAATTATATTTGCACTGTAACAATAATTCTCTATAAATATCACATTTATAGTATTTCTATTTATGATTAATTTTACTATATCTATATTTTGCTAACATATAGCAATATTATTACTATTTGTTTGAAGTGTTTATTTTTTTGAAGCTGACATATGATCACACGCGTGACAACATCTCCATTCTCTACCATACTGGGCTGTAGAAGCAATCAATCACTGTCGTGAATTTTCTGCTATTGTTATATGCAAATTACATGTTACCAGAGCATAGTAAGAATTCACAGTTGAAGAGTGTTGTTAAACGTAATCCAAGTTCTCAGGGTTAAAAGTTTGACGTCACACCAGTGCCATAAAACTAGAATTTTGATCTCTAACCACAAAGCTTTCTTTCATGTTAGTAGTCCTTTGATTGTCTACTTTTGAAGAGGTTTCATTTCAAGATAAATTTGGAGATTGCATAGTGTAGACAAAGCCTGGCGAGAGTAAAGAGAAAATCGAATGTACATCCATTAACATTTTGCCCATACTTGCAACTAAGTCTAGCGTATAAAGGTATTCATTTATTTCGTTTCATAATTGTTGATCCGAACCGTATCTATGAACAACTTACGAGAACTCTAATGGAAAATAGCTCCCCCACCTAATTGCAAATGCATATTGCGATTCGAATGAACCCATGCACAAGTCCCAATACTCATTCAACTAAGAGCTTTGACTATTGAGTAGGTGTATCGAGGCAATATCCCTCAAACGAAATTAATAGATGAAATGGCTTGTCAAATTCATCCCGATTGTTCTCATTTGACATTGGATGCTGGTAAGGATGAAGTTTCCTTAACCCCAACTTCTCGCAAGTTATTTCCTAGTAAATCATTTGCCATTAATTTAATTACTGCACATTATTGAATAAATGCACTGCTGGAATTTTAACAGATAAATAAATAATTAAAACAGTGGAAGCAAAATAACGAACCCTATAAAATTATACCCTTCAAATATGCTATCCATTAACATTAGTTTTACAGCATACAAGGGCTTCCCTTCCTGGGAAATCAAATGCCCACTAAGGAAAATTAAAAATAGCAAAACCCAATTTTTTCCAGCTGAAGAAACTTATACCTGCTCAGTCCTTTGATCTTGCTAGCTGATACATCTCTTTCTCTTGCTACACCTTGCTCTCTTCCTTTAGAATCTGCACACTTGGATGAATGTCCTTTTGCACCCAAACACTAAGATCTTCACTATCTCATTGTCTTGTGGTCACTTGATATGTCTTTTCCCTTAACCTAGCCTTCTTTTTATAAGTTTGATTTATTGGCCAAATCCATGCCCTAGTCTCCAAACTGATTGATGTTTGAGATTAGATCTCAACTCACTTAGAGATCAATGGTCGATTATCATCTAATTCACTAATGCAAATAACCTTTGCATTCCATTAGATTAAGTCACATTTTCTTATAAAAAACAATTACATTAATGAATCCTTTAATTAAAGTAATTTCAAAGGTTAAAAACTTAAATGTCCTTCCAAGTATCTCATTCACAACAAACCTGCAATATTACTCATGCAGATCTCTTGCTTACTAGAGAGAAGAATGATGTCTTGTGCTCCTGCACATCTCTATGCCCTGCTCAACCCACTTGCCAAGCCACAAGAATGATTCACTCACCCTTGTACTTGTAGTTTGCAATACTATACCATGGGTCTATGGGTGCGAAGCCCCATCACTTAGCCCACTTGCCCCACGTGATAATATTCTTGATGCTACCCAAAACATCAACACTCCCTCTTAGTGAGGGATGTATTCTCACAATACCACCCAGAAGTGGCTCTACCTTTGAACATGGAACACATTTCCACCCTTGATTTGCTACCACAACTAATCCATATGACACAAAAACAATTCTAGTTGTATGATAGGGACCCTTCTTTGAAGGCACCCTGCTCCTAGAAGACTCCCTCTCCTTGGCATCCTACATGGCCATCTTGCACCATGACTTCTTGAACCTAAAGGTTGTCTTCCTCTGAGCCCGCTTACTCCCTCTAAAGCTTGAATCCCTCTGACTCTAGATTGCAAGCCTTCTCGAACCTCAAGTTCTTTCTTTAACTCCAAGTTTCTCACTTGGATCTCTAATGGCTATCTTAGCCCTCTGACCATCTCTATCCTACCTAACAACCCCTCTCCTATCACAAGAACATATTTGGCCCTTACTTGACCCCTCCAAGCTCAGATCTCTTCACAAACCTTTACACTTGGATCATAATGAATCACTCATTCTCTTGTCTCGATCTCCTCTCAAGATCCTAGCACATCTAATGAATGCATCTCTCATTCATTTTTCTTCGTCTACACACCAAGTTATAATTGTCCACAACTCATATGTGAACGATTTGCTCCATGTTTCCCGAGCCCTATTGGTCTTGAACTTCATGGCCCATACAAGTAGTCTACCATACTTTGGCTAGCTCTCTTGGCATGGGTCTTCAAAACACTACTACTACCTACAATAGTTTCTACAACTCCCTCTCGGAGCTATCACTTATGCAAATCTCAAATCCAACTGCCCTTCCCAAAGACCATGCTTTGATACCATGCTAGATTTTGGGCACTAGATTTGTTGATGTTTTGGGTCAAATTGGGAGTGTTCTCATGTGTCGGGCAAGTGGGCTAAGTGATGGGGCTTTGTACTCATCGAACCGTATTTTGATGACCCATTATATAGACCCATGGTATTCTGATAACCCATGGTATTTGGCCTTGGAAGAATTATAAATTTCTAGAATGAGTGAGTGAAGGACACATTATTTTGGAAATCACTTTGAGTAAGAGAGAACATGGTCGGATTGGAAGAAAAACAAGAAAATCAATCAACTAAGGAGAGGGGCCATACTCTAGGTTGAATGAATAGGAAAAGAGGTCGAGTCTTGGGCTTCAAGCCATACCAAGAAAAAGGGAAGCATCGATTTCTGAGACTGTTGTTGTAGTATTTTCTTGAAACCTAATTAAATTCCTTTTTGTTATTTTTTCTCCACACTAGGGGGTTTTTCGAGGTACATAGCTATGTAAACATTGGGTGTTTAAATTTATTTTCTTGTGTGCATAAATTGTTAGAAGCTCAATTGTGTAAATTGTACATAGATTTCAGATTTAAATTTTCTGGCTATTTGGGAAAATTAAAATCTAGGTATAAAATTTACTAGCACATTAAACTGATTGTTGAGCTTCGAGAATTTAACACTCCAAACACAATGTTCCATGCATTAGCCTTTATCGTGGCATTCCATCAAAACCACCCACTTTGTTGCCTCCTCAATGATGTTAGTAAAAAATGCCATGCAGTTCAAAAACTTCTTCAAAGGCCTGCTCTCCATGAATGTGCTCCTAAGAGCCTCAACATGCTCCTAAGCATCTGTTAATGTTTGCTCAAACCACCTAGGATTCCTAATAGAACAAGAAGGAGCTACTAACTCCTCCCCACTTGAATGTTGACACCTTGAACTATAAGTCTTTGAATGTTGTTCTCATTTTTGAGCCTCATGTTCCTTGTCTCTATAACTGCTAGTGGCAACTCATGAGACTTTCTAGATGTCAAGTTCTCCTTGAGCTCAACATCTTTGCTCACATTTGTCTTCCTCTGTACTTGCATGAAGATCCTGTAAGCTTTTGAGGTCTCATTGTATCCAACAAATATCCCCTTCTCTCCTGAAGACTCCAACTTTGTCTTCTTCTTCACATGCACATGAATGTATACTGGAAAACCAAAGATCCTTAAATGTTCTATCTCTTGCTTCACCCCAATGAATGCCTCCTTTGGATTACTGTCCCCCAATATCTTGTGAAGACTCATGTTCTGCACATGCATTGCAGTGTTACACACTTTTGCTCGAAGAAACATAAGCAAATCTTGGTCATGTATTATAGCCTTCGATGAGCCAATGATGGGGATTTTTTCTCTCTGTAAGACTGTTTTACTAAAGGTTGTACGAGATTGTCAACTCCCTCTTAATACTTGTCTCGAGAAAATCCTTTTAAGTCATAGATGTGTGCTCACCCCCATTATCTGACCTCAAGGCCTTGATCTTCTTGTCTATGTAGTTCTCCACTTGGGCCTTGAACTCTCAGAATCATCTTGATACCTCATCCTTGGTCTTCATGAAAAGGTCCAAGTTTTCCTGGAATAATCGTTAATAAACATGACATAGTACAACACTCCCTACATTAATGCCACTGACATTAGTCCACACACATTTTGATTTGAATGAATGAGATCCAAGATCCCTCTGGACCTATTCTTGTTGCTAAATAAGTAGCCTTGGCATTCTTGCTAGGTGCACATCCTTTGCACATGCCCTACTGCTCAACACTAAACTTTGGGGGACCAATAAAAATCTCTGTCAAGATTGGCAATGCTCTGTAGTGCAAATGTCCCATCCTCTTGTGCTAAAACTTGCATAATTTTTCATTGTCATGTATCAAAGTCAAAATAGGTTTGAAACCTATATAAGTTGCCCTATCTAACCCCGATGGCCACCACTGTGTCTAGGCTATAATCCTTTGTACAACAAGCAATTTCCCATTCCTAAGCATGACTATATATCCTCTGCCCTCCATCACTGATACTAAGAGCAAGTTCTTCTTCATCCCTAGTACATACCGCATGTCCTTGGCCTCCAATGTTCCTCTTGACTTGAGCATGAACTTAATGGTTTCCTCCCCCTTCACTACATATTTGGCATCACCACCAAGTTCCACATAAATCCCCAAGTCTTTCTTCATTAGACTACTAAACCACTCCCATGCTTTTGTGATATGATGTGATCTAAAAATGGGGCTCTTAAGCTTCTTATTTAACTTACAAGAACCTCTCCCACTTCCAAAGTTTTAAATTTCCCAAGTCTTAATGACTAACCAATGCAGAATTAAGAAATGCTTGAAAATATAAGTGTATGCTTGTATTTGTTTTTGACTGTTGAGTGCTTATGTTCATTTGCTTATGCTAATGTGAAAACACAAATAACAGTAAATAAAGCGGCAATTCAACAAACCCATAAGACAACAACATAATATGGAGTTCACCCTGATATCTTGAGCTACGTCTCCTTAAGCTCTAATCAACTCAATTAGACTCTCTGGGATTATGGCTTCAATTCTTTTACAAGTGCTACACTTAACTCCATTGGTTTACAACTAAACCAATGGGCTTAGAATGCCATTTTACCCATGGTCGTCCTTGTTCTACAGACAGGTCTAGGCTTCTCTGGACTTTACTCCTTCAATCAGTGCTCTGAGCTTCTCGAGCTTCTACCTTATTTGACTCCCTCAGAATTCTGCATTTGTCTCTGGAACTCCTTCTCCTGTCTTCGACACACCTCAGACAACTAGCCATAGCTCGATCATTCGATCTCCTGCTGTGCTGCAACTTCACTGCAGCCTCGTGGCTCTTCAGAAGTCTATTAGAGCTCTCTAGCTCTGCGGTTCTGCCTCGAACTTCTGGTGGCTTTGCTTATTACAATGAGCTCAATTTGAGTCTCACACAACAAATACAATCAGTAGGATTGTACTTGGATCCCCCAAGTCCCTCTGGAGTACACAGACTCTCCTACTCTATCTTAACCCTGGCTCACTTGCTACCTTTGCTTCTTCAGGTTAGCTCGACTCTGATTTCTCTACTTCCAGGTCTGCTTACTGCTTCCTGCGCTGGCCCCTTTGCTTCTCTGTCAGTCTGTGGCATTTTAAGCCAATCTGCTTTCTCACTGTTCGTTTCTGCTTTCGGCTTTCTGGTTCCCTGCTTGTGCCCATTCAAATCCCTTCTTTCGGCGGTTACAGTAACTGCATAACGCCTTATAGGGAGGTGGCCACCGATTTCCTTTAACGGATGAGCGTGTCAGGTTCACCGAAAACACTCGATCATTTGAAATGGTCATTATTTTCGTTTACTCCAAGAATGCCCGCGAAACACGAATCTCTGCCAACTCATCGTCCACGTCGGACTTCAGAATCCCGCACAATTTGCTTTATAACTTCGTCAAATCCGGTCATCCATCGGGTCACATCTCCGTCGTTGATCTGGACCCTCCAAATCCTACGGTCATCGCACATATCGAGCGGATAACTTGCTCGACATTTACTCATCCGATGTGAGCGGTTTTCTCACTCTTCTGTCGGATTTGTGTCACTCGTGTGGCATCAGGCGGGATTCGGTCTAAACCGCTTACCACTCGAAGCCCTTTCGATATCTTGTTGGTTTCTGTGGAATCCCACCTCGGGCAGAACCGAAACACTTCCCACTGCATTTCATGATTTTTCAGGTCCAGGCGCATGTGGCTTTCCTACTTTGATGAGTTTGCCCTATGATATGTGATTAGCGACTTGTCGCTAATCGCATATCAGATTCTTCCCCCGTTGACTCAAACCATCACTGACTTTGCTAATTCCCGACAGCACGTGTTACCATGGTCCGTCGTTTTGCGCGTTTGATCGACGACCCTCGTTGATCCATGCTGATCGCAGTTAGCAACTGTCATAAGGATTCCTCTGATAAGCTTGATCTTCACAAGATTTTTAATCTTTGGCATAAATTATAGAGAGTTCATGAAGACTTAGAGAGTTTCAGGATCCATTTTGGATCACGCCTTCCCACTAAAAGAACTTTTAGTCCACCAAAAGACTTATATACTAATCTGAGCAGTAAATGAGAGTAACAGCACCCTCTTCTTTCAGCCTCCCTACACTTGTCTTTGCATAGTGCCTCTGAACCAAAATCTCTGACCACTTCCCTTCTTGGATGGGTTGGTCGTCTCAGGAAGATCTGTTTTCCTCCTTGACTTCATGCAGGACTTCTGCTGTGAAGTTTACAAAAGGTAGTTTGAACTTCTTTGCCTTGATCCTTGATCCTTGATCCAAGGTGGCTCAAACGAATGTGAAGTACATCTGCTCCACAAAACTTTCGTCTATACCTGTTTGAAAAGCTGCCAACAACAACTGTTAACAACAGCAGGCATACAGACAACAACTGGATGGACTAACTCCTGCTTCAACAAAGAAACAGATTTCACATCTTGTGAACCCTTCCATGTCTTATATCTGCATACAAATGATTGACTAGATAACCAGCAAATAAAACATGCCTTTACCACAAATGACTCTTCAAGTCAAGCATGTAGGAAAAAAACCTTTAGGACTCTTTTCCAAAAGATGAAACACTTCATCATTATCTCCATTTTGGAGACCAAGTTAACTTCTCCCAAGCCAACATCACATGCATCTCATGCTCATGCATGCATTCCATCTTTCAGCTTTCACTTAAGTACATTGTACTTTTGAAGCTGAAATGAACATAATGTTGCAGCAATAAAGTGAGTTTCCTACTCAACTTCTTTCCATTTACCATTTTGGTAAGATCCTTCAACTTGCATTTATTACACAAGGAAATGCAAATAGATGCATCAATAGACATGCAGTCTTAATTGGATAACAATTCTAGCCATTTCTTACCAATCCATTTCAAAGGTCCCTCCTTTGTTTGCACATCAGCATCAATATGTGAATCATCCTGAAACACATCAATCATGGAATCTTTATTTCCATCCTTGCCAATTTCTTTTTCCACCTCCTTCAACTTTGGTGGAAGCATTGTTGGATTCAGTGTCCAACACTTTGCAGCAAGATGTCCTTGCTTATGGCAGTAAGTGCACTGCATGTGCATCCTCTTGATAGCATGATTTGCCTTGTCCAATGGACCTTTAGCTTCTTGCTTCTTTTCCTTCTTCTGTTTTTTGTATGCGGACATTTTCTTCCAACATCATGGTTATCCAAACCACAAAAGGAACACGCAACTCTTTTCCCATAATTATGTGGAAATTCATCATGCGTTGCAAAATCAAAAGCAATGTGTTTAGAACCAGATTTATACGTGCCTCTTTCACCTTTATTGCCTTCATGAGGAGGTGAAGCAAATGAAGTCACTCCCTTTGGAACACCATCTCTCCACTCCATTCCCCACACCCCTCGCACATACCACTGTAGAAATAATTAACTACACATGAGACGAGGGACAGGCTTGTGGGTCCAAATTTCCAGGATTACTACAGATCTAGCTCTATTTTTATAGGCTGCTTACTGCAAGATGCAGATCTCTCTTTTTTAGATCTGGGTTGAGGACAGATCTCTATGATATCACACCCTCAACAAAATGTATATCTTTAAATACCCTAAAGGCAGCTCCCCAACTCTCTGGTTCGAGAGTGTGCTTCTAAACACCTGCATCCTGCAATTGATGTTTCAAGCTATTGCATTCCTCTTGGATGCAACTTTCACACTTCTGAGGTAGAGGACCTGCAATGAAACTCCTTTTTGGAACTGTTTCAATGGCCTTCATGGCAACTTTGGAACTCTCTCCATAAAATTGTCCATAACCAAAACCCAAATACTTGGGCCTTTCCTCAACCATTATTGGCTCAACAATACCTTGTGCATGCTTTCCCAAGCCCTTTCCTTCATAGCCCATCTTGGACATTAGCATGGAACCTATGCCTTTAGTATGTTTCTCAAAAGAACCAATACAAGTATTCTCAGAGGAATTTGAAGACAAACTAGAATGGTTTACCTCTTCTTCAAGCTGATATTTGACCAAGGCTTCTTTGGCAATAAAGAGTTGTGACTCCAACTCATGCATCCTTTTCAAGTTCATATTTGCAATATGAAATTGCCTCTCCATTTCCTGCAATTTGTTAGGAAGCAACTGCTTCTCTTCCTCCACAGAATTCAACTGCTCTCTAAGTATGTTGCTCTTCCTACCATCCTCATACATTTCTCTCACCATATCCATCATGGTGGACAAGTCTTGCTTCATGTCTTAATCAAAGAGTCTTGTGAAGAAAGAAGAATTTAAGGACTCACTTGTAGAAGTTGTCATTATGCCAATGAACAAAAGAACTTATTCAAGCACCCTTTTGCAACAAACTTCTTGTGCTTCAAGGATTGCTTTGAGGTCCTTTGGGATAAGAAGAATGCCTTCAACCCTTCTTCCTTCTTGTCCTTCCTAGACTGAGCTATCAATAGCTTTCCTTTCACCTCTGCAAGCTCAAACAATAGTCAGTCTGCAACCAAGCATACAATCAATGAGGCAATCAATCCTTGACTGTCCAAACACCTTTCAGGCAAGCAACATTTGCCCTGTCAATCAAGCATCCTGATACAACCTTCTTTGAAGGTGGGGTTAATCAATCTTAAGCTCTAATACCACCTAATCTGAAAATGGGGCTCTTAGGCTTCTTGTCTAACTTACAAGAACCTCTCCCACTTCCAAAATTTTAAATTTTCCCAAGTCTTAATGATTAACCAATGTGGAGATAAGAAATGCTTGAAAATATAGGTGTATGCTTGTATTTGTTTTTTACTATCGAGTGCTTATGTTCATTTGCTTATGCTAATGTGAAAACACAAATAACAGTAAATAAAGCAGCAATTCAACAAACCCATAAGGCAATAATATAATATGGAGTTCACCCTGATATCTTGGGCTATGTCTCCTTGAGCTCTAATCAACTCGAGTAGACCCTCTAGGATTATGGCTTCAATTCTTTTACAAGTGCTACACTTAATTCCATTGGTTTATAGCTGAACCAATGGACTTAGAATGCCATCTTACCCCTGGTTGTCCTTGTTGTGCAGGGCAAACCCCTTGAAAAATGACGAAATAAAAATTCACAAACCATGATTACCAAAAGAGATAACCTGAAAAACTCTTACGAGAGAAAACCCAGCTAGAAGGTGAAGTCGCTCTACTCTCTTTCTCTAAATAGAAAATAGTTCCAAGTAAAAAGTAAGGCTTGGGGCCTGTGGGCTACTATAGACACAAATCCTCTCTATGTGCTCTCTCCCTATCCCTCTCGGCTACTTTGCTCATCTATCAAACAAGATGCATGCCAAGAACATGGAGTCCCTTTTCTTCCTAGTGGCATGGTTATAACACAGCTTGATAGCCTACTAGTGGTTAAGTTTGACTCCTTCAACTCTTAACTAGAGTTACAATATTGACTCTTTTAGATTCTACGTCATCATGATCACATGGCTAGCCCCTTTTCCATGAATAATAAGGGTTGACATGGCATCCTCTCTAACAGGTGATTCTTGCGTCGTTGGAAAGGTCTTTGTGTGTAAAATAGGCATGAAAGGTGTGGCACTAAACCAACAAAGTTTTACACCCCAAAAAAAGTCATTTGATGGCTCAAAATGCTCTTGGAAGGTTTCATACCCCAATTTGCCAAAATGGTCTTTCACTGTAAAAATGGTACTATGAGTTGATTCCTCCACTTTTCCCGCTTTGAAAGCAAAGAGATGGATGAAAAACAATATAATGGTCCAATTTGGATCACAAATCCCCATTTTGGGAGGCTTTTGGTCCCCAAAAACTTCTAATGAGGTGAGAAAACTTTTCCTCCACCTCTTGAGTGTACCATTTAGCCTTTGTCTGTTAGTTGTCATTTCAACCTAATCTGCCAAAGGTCATGTTGCCCTTGTCTCATAATTTTGGACCTCCTCTACAAAATTGTATCTTTTGTCAACTCCACATGAGAATCTGGTGCCAATTCCTCTATTGAAGGTAGGATTTGTTCCTCTTTCTGATCTAACATGAAAGGCTCATAGAGTTTTAGATTCTCCACATTCAAAACTGATTAAATGCACATGTAGGGGGGTAGATTGAGTCAAAAGCCATTATCTCCCACCTTTTCTAGTATTTCAAAGGGACCATATCACATAGCCTTGGTTTTCTTACCAAGGCCTTGTAGCCTCTTATAGCCACTTCTTGTTCAATTGTAACCATACTCTGTCTCCAACCTTAAATGACTTCTCTATTTTGTGTTGATCATTCCTGGCTTATATTTTTCTTGTGACTTCTACAATGTTTCTTGTACCCATATGCAATATCCAAAGGTGAAAGTGGCAAATATCCAAAACAAATTTCAAATGGGGGTATACCAATAGAAGTGTGGACCAATGTTTTAAGACTCCGACTCCGACTCGGCCGAGCAATGACTCCGACTCCGACTCCGAAACGGTAATGACTCGGCCAGCTCGTTTTCAATGACTCGGTCGTTGTAAAAAATACATTAAATATTTTAAACATAATTTTAAAGATTTTCATTCATGTTTCCAAACACACAACATTATAATATAGATGGAACACAATTCTTGGTACTTGAGAATCACATGGCAAGGAAGTTAAAAAGGCTTTTCATGGAAAGTGTATTCAATTTTTAACGTAATGTAGTAGGCATTATATAGATGGGTATTATTGAGAGGGCTCACTAACCTTTGAGGCGTAAATTTTTTATTGCTTTCTGAAGTCCACTAGAGACTACTCTGTCATATTTGATGAATTCATAGTTGCATTCTACATTTGAATGGGCAGGATAAACACAATGTCCCAAAAAATCAGGCGAGATCGAGAAAGCAAGGTTAGTACAACTGAATCAAAGAACAGGCTTAAGAAAACCACGGAATTCTTGAAAATCAAACAGGACTATGTTTCAAAGTAGCCTTGAACTTATTGAAAATAAATACCCAAATTTTCTCATGTTTGGAGTATCTATTTCTGAAACTAATTTATTTTAGTTGGATAGTATTGTTCAATTGCACAGATCTCATCTTCAAGATTTGGAGCATACATTTATCTGTTCTCTACAATCACATGGCAAGAAAATTGTAAGGGCTATTTCTGGAAAGCTTATTTAGTTTCTACGGCAAAGTAGTAGGTAATATTCGGATAGGCATAATTGAGAGGGCTCGCTAACCTATTAAGCTTCGGAATATTTGGTTCTGTTTAGGTGTTTGGCTACTTTCTAAAGTCAACTGGAGACTATTCTATTGTATTGGACGATTTCATAGTTGCATTTTACATTTGGATGGGCAAGTATAATACTATAAACTATAAACAAAATATTCCAGAAAAACGGGAAAGCAATGTTAGCAGTTAGTACCACTGAATCAAAGAGCAGGTTCAAAGGAACTAAGGGATTCTTGACCCGGCCGTTTTTATGCAGACTCGGCCGTTTCGGCCGAGTCATTGAGTGACTCGGCCGAGTCATTGCTGACTCGGCTGACCGAACCGGGTTGAAGACCGTTTCATTACCCAGGCTATTGACCCGGACCAACTTGGCCGGGTTGGTGCTGACCCGGCCGGTTCGTAAAACACTGGTGTGGACTGCTCTATTATAAGAGTGTTGCATATAGACTACATTTTCATCCCAAGTCTTTAGATGCTTCTAATTGTAACCTGTCAAATGTTGCATCAAAGTCATGTTGACTACTTCTATCTGCTCATTTGTTTGTGGATGGAATGTTGTAGACCTCTTTAGCTTCATGCCTATCATCTCCCACAATGTAATCCAAAATGCACTAAGAAATCTTGTGTCCCTATCTAAAACAACACCGCTATGTATCCCTAAGTGCACCCAGACCTATCCAAAGAACAAGTTTGTTGCTTCTTGTCCACTGATGTTTTTTTACAGGGCATCAAAACACACATCTTGTCGAACCTGTCAACTACCACGAACAAGTAGCCATGTCCCTTCCTGATTGTTGGTAAACCTCCCACAAAGTCCATGGAAATGCTTTCCCAAAGATGACTGGGTACAAGTAAGAGATGATATAGACCCTATTTCCTATTACTAGGCTTGCTATTACAACAAAGCATGTTTCTTCTTATGAACCTAGCTAGCTGTTATTGCATCCTGGGCCAAAGTGCTCAACAACCTTCAAGGTGTGAGCCTTTTTAATCAACTACAATCACTCACCTTTAGGAATAGATAACATATCCAACTTGTAGAATAACCCATCCTAGAGATGGTAGTCAACTGTGTTGTCATTGTTGTGTGCATGACTCTAGCTCTACAATTGTTGAAACACCTTATTAAATATGCCTCTTTGTATGCATCATGGGTAAATGGCTCCATGGATGTGGATGGCCTTGAAAGCATGTCGACCAACTTGTTTGTGTTGTGCTTCTTATACTTGATCAATAAATGAAACTATTTTAGAAACCCCATCCACTTGTAATGCCTTGTTTGTTGTAGCTTACTTTGGTCCTGCAAGAATTGAAGTGGCTAGAGATTTGTGTGAAATACGGTTTCCTTTGCCATCAAATAGTGTTCCCACTTTTGCACAATTTGCACCAAGGCATAGAGCTCCTTGTTGTAGGTAACGTAGTTAAGAACTACCCCATGAAATACTTCAGAATGGTAGCATACAATACTGCTCCCACAGCATATTGACTCACATATGTTTCCACTTTAAAGGGTTGTTGCAAGTTTGAAAACGACAAAAATGGTGTTTCACTAATCTTCTTCTTTAGCTCCTCAAAGGCCCTTCGCTAACCCTTTCCCCATTGAAAACTCTTCCCACTCGTTGTTACGACATGGAGTGGTGCTACTACTAAAAAAGAGGCTATGGACTTGCTCAAATAATGTGCTACCCCCAACTCTTAACTTCAAAAACATTTGTAGGTACCAAGCACTTCATGATGGCTTCCATCTTGGCAGGATCTATTTTCACCTCTCCTCCACCTATCACATATCCCAGATACACCAAACACTATTGTGCAAACTCACATTTCTTGAGATTTGCTAGCAATTACTGCTTCTTTAATGTCTCCAACACCTGGTGTCAAATGTGAGATGTGCTCCTCTCAAGTAGCACTATATACCAGTATATCATTCAAATAGACAATAACAAATTAATCTATTATTCACCTTTGTCCTGAGGATGAACCACTTGGTTCGAAACGTCAACCAAATCCTAATGATGTGATTAATCTGAAATACATTCTCATTTACAATATGGATCACAAATGTTTGAGATCTAACAAATTAATCTATTAAAGGGCACAATATATCATTCATTAACCTCATAAATGTAGTTGGTGCATTGCATAAAAGAAATGGCATGACTAACCACTCATACAAACCTTACTTGGCTTTGAAGGTGGTCTTCCAAGTATCTTCGTCTCTAAATCGAACATGGATTTATCCAAACTTTAAGTATAGCTTGGTGAAGTATTTCACTTGTTGCAACTAATCCAGAAAATCATTTATTTTGGGCAAGAAGTATGTGTTCTTGAGTGTGATATTGTTCAACACCCTATATACATTCACCACATCCCATCCTTCTTTGGCACAATTATGATGGGTGACCCACATGGTGCTGTACTTAGTCGAATGACACCATATTCTAGTAATTGTTGCAATTGTTTCTTCATCTCACTTCTATAACAAACGGTATGTACAACCCAATATTTGTCAATGGGAAGTCCAACAATAGTTGGAACTCGTGCTCCACTTCCCTCTTAGGTGATAGCCCTTTAGGCTCCTGGAACACATCCCTGTATGCTTGTAGCAACTCTTCCTGTTGTTGTTTCTGTTTCTTAGTACACCCCTTGCGGGATGCCTTTGCTCTTACTGACTCTTCTACAAACTAATTTTCTCTTAAAAATAGTAAAACAAACTTCTTGTTAGAACTGATCAATTTCTTAGCTTGGTTGGCAATTACCAACGAAATTTTCGACTTTCCTTTGTGTGCATTTATGGTGAACGATTTTCCCTTCTTTACACGTTGGTACTAGTTGGCTCTCTGCATAAATATTGCATCCTGCATGTACATGTAGGGACTTCCAAACACCACTCTGCATACATCAACAAGAACTACATCTAATTCTACTTCATCAATAAAATCAACACTAGTAACAAATCGAATTTTTCATTGTTTTGTTACTTTTATATCTTCTCATCATCATTTACCCATCCCAATGGATATGAGCTTGGATGATCATGAACTTCCAATCCCAATTTGTTGACCAACTCTACTGCAATGAGATTCGTCTGTGATCCTGAGTCAAATAGATTTGTTGACTAGCTCTACTGCAATGAGATTCGTCTGTGATCTTGAGTCAAATAGATTTGTTGACCAGCGCTACTGCAATGAGATTTGTCTGTGATCCTGAGTCAAATAGATCATCAATCTTGGTTTTTTTAACATGTATCTTCATATGGAAGACATTGGTCTCTTCGTTCTCTTCCTATTGTTGAGGCCTACTCAAATTCACCTCCTTTTGCATTGATGTATATACAATCTTCTCATCCACAAACGAGTTTCTTTCAACTTGGTTGCTCAAATCAGTGGCAACGAGATTCTTCTTCTTATTATATTTCTCTTTTTTCTTCAGGTTAAGCTCTAGATGCAACTTCCAACACTTCTCCTTTGTCTGTCAATGCACCAGTGGTTGCAGTTGTTGCTAGGGTCTCTGCATTGTATGTTGTGGCTGCAATATTTCTATCTTTTCCCCCTTTCCACTTCTTCTTCCCTTCCTTAGAAGTGTCTAGTGCTCCTTCTGCTTTGATCGACTTGATTGTCTTTCTTCAAGCCTATGTTTTCAGAAGTTATGCTTGCACACAAGCCTCATCCACTAATCTAGGCTTGAACAACATCAATAGCTTTCGCAAATGGTTGTGCAAACCCCCGGATACTTAAGGAGTATATCTGGGTTCTTTGGAAAGATACCCAACAATATGACCATCTTTCTAAACTCTATGGTGTACTCTTGTACACTACCCCTACGTCTGGCTGAAGTAGTGCCATCAGATCCACTGGTCCTCTACATAACTGATAGGGTAAAATTGTGACTTTATGAGGGTTTTAAAGTCCTTTCACTTAGTCATTGGAAGATCTCTCTCCAACCTCTAGGACTTTGTGGGGCTTTCCCACCCATAGTTTTAAAATTCGGTCGATTCGAAACGGAAACGGCCGAGTTGATCTGTTTCATTGCCCAGAAATATGACTCGGTGGAGGAAACGGTTCGGGAGGCCGAGTCATGGCTGACTCGGCCAACTCGGTCGTTTCCACATCTACTCGGCCGAGTCATTAAATATGGCCAGTCACCCAAAAAAACAGGGATTTTCTAATTATTTTTAACTTTTTAACATTTCACTAGTTGTTGGGGACTCCAAGGTGTTTTCTAAATTGGTTAAGTGGTATTTGGGGTCCATTCCTCTCTCCTAGTATTGATATGCTATTCAAATTTCATGGTAATGTTAAATTCTTAAAGTAAAAGTGACATTCTCCTTAATCTTCATTTTCATCCTTTTACTTAAATTTTTAACATTACCATGAAATGACTCAGGATGTTGAGAGTGGTTCCGGCCTCATTGGATTTCATATGGAGAAAGTAGAATTTTAGATTTCATTCAAAATGCAGCAAACTTATCAGTTTTTCAGGATTTCAGTATTGGAGGATTGCAATGTTTTCCATTGAATTTTGTCATGTATTAGGGTATGGAACTCGTATTTGATCAAGAGCACCAATCCCTCTATGTACCTTGATGTTAGTGACATTGGTTGTCAAACTCCTCCGAGATTCGCTCCCAAACCAAGAGCTTCTCAAAATGTCGCTCCCACTCCTATTTTCGCTCTCGCTCCCCACTTTCGCTCCCGCTCCCAAGTAACACTAAGCCGGATGATGTTGGCAACTCTAGCAGTTGCCAGTAGTACTGGTCACAGTTTTTGTTGTAGAGGCCATTTATAGCCTCCTTGGTTATGTGTTTTTGTTTTGATCTCTATCAACATCGTGTATGTATTGGACAGTGCACTGGGTGCCATTTTGATATAATGGATATATTCATGAGCCTACTTTGATCATATGTTGTCTTCTATCTATATTCTAATGTTGTGTGTTTGGAAACATGAATGAAAATCTTTAAAATTATGTGTTTTTATAAAAAATAAATATTTAATGTATTTTTTACAACAACCGAATCATTGAAATCGAGCCGGCCGAGTCGATACCGAGTTGGAGTCAGAGTCGGAGTCGACCCTCGGCCAAGTCGGAGTCAAAGGCAGAGTCGGAGTTTTAAAACATTGTTCCCACCAGGCTAGGGCATGGCCTTCTAATTTCAATCGCGCAAATAAAATTCTTTGTTCTTCCTCTAAATGATGAACACTAAAAATACCGAGTCGGAGTCGGAGTCGGAGTCGACCCTCGGCCGAGTCGGAGTCAGAGTCGGCGTTTTAAAACATTGTTCCCACCAGGCTAGGGCATGGCCTTCTAATTTCAATCGCGCAAATAAAATTCTTTGTTCTTCCTCTAAATGATGAACACTAAAAAGTTTTAGTTGTTACAACCAATGATTTAGCTTCAGAGCATCGATCTCACCTTGGTACGGATTGATATCAACCTTTGCTTCCATTTTAAACAAGGATTGTAAATGATTCACAACACTCGAACTAGGTTGATCTTTTTTGGGTTCTTTAAATGATTCCTTTATTTCTTCTTCCCAATCTTTTGATCTCCCCTCTTATCAAACCTCTCCTCTCTATTAAAACCCACATCTTCTTCGTATAGTCTGAACTTATTGGTCAGGGATGCCATGATGAAACTCACATTACGATTTACATCTGCAACTTGTGCTTCCAACCATGAAAACCTCCCCTCTATAGGATCAAGAGGGTTATTGACAAATTCCTCGACCATGACTAGGGTTTTATGACTTTTGGCTTAGACAATCTAGATCCCTTGCAAATCTCCACAATATACCCAAAGAAACTTGTTATGATACCAAAATGATCCATAAAATGCCATGGCTATTCCATTGGATAGTTCGTCACAACAGATATGGTAAAATTATACTTGAAGATCCAAAATCTATACTTTGAGGGTTTATTTCTCTTTAGATTTCTAGATCTATAAATCATTGTTTATTGTGTATGCAGGCAAATTATAAGTATGCAAAAAATAGAGAATAACGAAATAAAAACTCACAAACCACAACTGACACAAAATATAATCTGGGAAACCCTTTTGAGAGAAAACCCAGTTGGAAGACAAAGTTACTTTTCTCTCTTTCTCTAGATAGAAAATGGTTGCAAGCACAAAGAAGTAAGGCTTGTGGCTTGTGGGCTACTATAGTGCACAAATCCTCTTTGTGTGCTCTCTCCCTATCTCTCTTGAATACTTTGCTCATTTATGAAACAAGATGCATTCGAAAATAATGGAACCCCTTTTCTTCTTAGTGGTTTGGTTATAACACAACCTAATAGCCTATTATTGGTTAAATTTGACTCCAACTCTTAACTCGAGTTACAAATATTGGCTCTTGTAGAGTCTTCTTCATCATGATTAGATGGCTAGCACCTTTTCCATGAATAACAGGGGCCGGCGTAGCATAATCTCGAATTATGGTGGCCAAAACATGAAGCTCAACCTCCCACTAGCATAACTTCACATATGGACTCTGATTAAGGAAATTCTTGTGCAGTTGGAAAGGCTTCTGTCTGTAAAATAGGAAAAATGGTGCAGCGCTAAAGCAGCAAAAGTTTTACCCCCCAAAAAAAATTGTTTGGTGCTTCATAATGCTCTAAGAAGGTTTCAAACCGCAATTTTCCAAATTGGGTCACATCAGTAAAAATGTCCTAAGATTATTTCTCCGCTTTTTCCTCTTTCAAAGCATCGAGATTGATGACAAACAATATGATAATCCAATCGAATCACTTGGAACCCCTCTTCTTGCCCTTCTCGACCTAGCTTGTTAAGGCCATGTTCTCCTCTCCATCTCCTTTCTCGTTGGCCTTGCACTCTTCTCGAACCTCTTCCTAGATGCAATCATCCAAAAGTTGTTCCCAGTTGGAATGTTTTTCCCGAGCACACACTCCCTTGGAAAATGTTTCCCATGGCTTGGTGAACCCATTCAACACCACATTATAGACGAGTTTTGACTCATCCACTCTCTCCACAATAGTTGCAAGCTAATTCCTTATTTGGTTGATCTTCACGAAATAGCTAGTAACATTATTAGACCTCAACATCTAGATCGATCTCAACCTGTTTCTCAAGAGCATCATCCTGTTCATGTTATCACTTTGGAGCAGGCCCACGAAAGCCATAAACATCTCTTTGCTTCACTACTTCTCTACCAAGTGTGGCATCAAATGATCCCGTACATCATCCATGATTACCCTTTGGGCTCTTATGTCCCTTTTATGAGCCACCTTGAGTGTTGCATCTATCAATGCAAGAACGACCTTTTTTGTAATCCCCCTAAGGTTATCCACCTTTAAAAGTAAGGTCGCCCTCACCCTCTAGGATAGGAAGTTAGATGTTGTATCCAACCAATCTTCAAATCTGAGACTAGTTGTTGCCATTGCTAGATCTAAAAAAAGTTAAAAATTGTCATGTGCTAAGTCCTTCTAGTACCCACAAGAACAAGAAATTGCTTATGGTTTATAGATCTACTAATATCTCCTTGCATATCCAATAGATTTGTTGTAAATCTCTATGGATTTGTGTTTTGGTCCTTTAAATGCCCTCAAAATTTTAATTTATGTCAAACCTTTGTTTAGTACTGCCTCCCTCTCTCCCTCTAAAGAATGACCTCCACCAATCACTACAGATTGGTCTAATTTGTGCCTTTTCTGGTTGTATGGCCTACTATTGTCAACTTATACGGTGTTACTATCACTTTTCTGCTTGCTTCCATCACCTCATACCTTGTTGACATCACTTTGTACCATGGACATACAGCTGGTACCATCACCGATAACATCACATATAGTTATTGTTGTCTCTCGTACTTAAAGTATGGTTGTTGTTGTCTCCCATATCGCACGCGCAGCTACTATCATCATTGTTTTATGCACATATGGTCACATTGTCACCTTGTGCTATGCACATAGGACTGTTGTCATCACTTGTCACCCACACACATGCATGTACGTATAGCATTCACATCACCTATACAACTTGTCCTACCGTACAAACTACTATTGCAACACTTGTACAGTACTCCTGCATGGACAGACTGCATGACTTTTGTGGATTTTCTATACAAAAAATAGCATAGTATCCCTTCAGTATGGAATTTAACACTGTTCTAACATTGACTTCTATACAAAATTTAGAAATTGGCCTCCCATTCAGAATGTAAGCTCTGATAAATTTCTTTAACCCTAACATCTAGCAAGTTTTTTTCCTAGTAAACCACTTGCTTTTAATTTAATTATTGTAGATTACTAAATAAAAGCACTGCTAGAATTTTAACAAGTAATAAATAATTAAAACAGTTGAAGCAAAATAGCCAACCTCATGCATGAACACAAAAAATTATACTCTTTAATCTATTGCCCATTAACATTAGCTTTATAGCATACAAGGGCTTCCCTTCTTGGGAACTGAAGAAAATTATAGACAATAAGACTTGGAATTTTTTTTGCTCGAGGAAACCTATATCTGCTCAATCCTTTAATCTATGTGACTAATAGGTCTCTCTCTCTCTCTCTCTCTCTCTCTTCCTTCCCCCTGGTCTCTTCCTCTAGAATCTAGATTCTGCACACTTGGATGAATTTCCCTCTCCACCCAATCATTGAAATCCTCCCTATCTCACTGCCTTTGTGCTCACTTGATGTGTCTTCTCCCTTTTATAAGTTTGAGTTATTAACTGAATCTGCAAAACCCTAAACTCCAAATTGATTTACAGTTGAGATTAGATCTCAACTCACTTCAGATCAATGGTTAAGATTTATCTAATTCGTTAATGCAAAAAACCTTTGAATTTCTTGTAAAAAGAACGAACTTTAATAAATTCATTAATTAAAGTAATTTGCTAAGGTTAAAGGTTTTTGGATGAGTTCCACACATCTAGACACTTAGACTAGCGCAGAAGTACCTACCCAATGCTAATATCATCAACAAAAAGGCCATAACTCGCTTGTGTAAGGAGATCTAAAATCATTAAAAGGAGATCTCTTTTTTCGTGCTAACCATAAATGTAAAAAAAAAATGAAGTGAGGTTGCCAAGAGAAAACCTAGGTTTACATGTATCACCAACCAAAAACAGCGCATATTCTTTGTTAACAACATTTCTAAGATTTGTTTCAATCGTAACGTAACTATTTTGTTCCACATTTTCCAATTTAAACCTCTATAAATATTTTGTACTAACCTTTGAGTTTGTAGGTATATCATAGTTGATAACCATATCTACAGAAGGAATATCTAGCCCTCTGCTAGCAACATCAGTGCAGATAAGGATGTTACGCTCTCCAGCTTTGAACTTGTTTAGAGCTCCTATCCTTTTTGGCTGTGAATAGGAATTACTAAAAATAGTTAGTAGGTGCATTGCAGTTACCAAAACATGATAACATTAAGAAAACATATAACTGTTAAAACTTGACCAGTACAACGCTATTCTGAATGAAAAAATGAATATAACCTGACTCATCTGCCCACTTATAGGAATGGCCTCAAGTCCAAGATTTCGAAGAATCAACGCAATACGCCTTGTAGACTCACATGTGCGAGTGAAAACCATTGTAGTACTTCCAGACATCTCATTTAAAAGAAACACAAGATAGCAATCCTGTTTGATAAATATAAGGTTAAAAATGATAGATACTCATTATAGAAGAAACTTTGTACATCTGTGTAATTTGTATACAATTTCAATTAATTCATACATATGGAAAATGGGAGCCTTAAAATCAGTTCATAGCATAGAATTCTTTGGTAATAAATCATCAATTGAAGGATCAAACAGATGGCACAATATCAAAATAAGGAGAAATTTCAGGGGAAAATATACATAAAAACATGCCATTCAGCAAAGTAGATCCCTGTCTGAAGTATGAAAAGAAGAAAACATGAACCTTATGCTTAGCAGGAACGAAAAGATAATGCTGTTTCAATGTATCCACAGTTGAGTACTTTGAAGAAACCTCAACCTGAGGACATGCATCAAATAAAGGATGAGTGAATCACCTCACTGAATTTACGCTGTTAAATAGTAGATGACAGCACATACAACAAGAAAACTAAAGATAATTACAGTTTAGCAGATAAAGTGGAACGTACACCTCACTTGACATAGCACGATTAAAAATCATTGACATTCAGAGGCCTTATTAGATATGCATGTCATCACTATGTCTTACAGAATGAACTTGACATCAGACATTCCACATAGAGAATTTTAAGACTACCTCACTAATGCTCTTACCTTTTTCATATATTTGAACAATACAAACTCTACTCTTAATAACTCAAAACTATATTAATGTCATTTCAACTAAAGGAAAAAGGGTTCACCTTTGCAGGATTCTTCAAACATGCTCTCTGAAGCTTAGCCACCTGCAGAACTTAAACAAGACAAATCTGGTTGATAGATCTCTTCAGTGTTAAACTTGATAAAACAGAAACAAAGAATACATTTCTAGTAAATGAAAAAACCTGATATGATACTGTAAAGAGAGACACAACTTTTAAAGCAAACAAACAAGAAAAACTAAAGCACAGTTTATCTGATATATAACATGAAGAATGGCATACAAACATATATATATATATATATATATATATACACACACACACACACACACTAAAAGAGAGGAATAGACACCCATCCTCCAACCCACACCCTACACCAATAAAGTATTTCGTTTCATTTGTAAAATTCATCTTTCTCTAGCCTAAGAGGTTCGCTCAACCAGCTGTCGCCAATGTTGCTAAGCATTTGGCTAGTTCTGTGCCATCAGGTGCCCGGTTCAAATCCCAAGTTAGGTGCACTAGTCTATGCCAACATATTTACTACAGATGCCATCCACAAATGTGCGGAAGCATCCTTTGGGTTTCTCTCCAAGTTTTTCTTCAGAGAGAAAATTCACTCTGTTGAAAGCATACGACAGATTATAATTATAGTTGTGAAGATTTCAAGTCAACTGATGCCCTCCTAACTCTCTACATTGACCCCTTTTATTGATATCCAAGCGGATTGAACATCAAGTATTTTGGTATTTGGAGACTTTCTCATGCTGCAGGATGGAGCATATGCTTAGCTGAATAAAAGAGAATGTCACAGAAAAGTTAAATAATCCCTTGAAAATCATATGCAAGAAAGCAAATTGGAACCAAAGGTTCATTCAAATTTAGTAAGTTGCATTGAATACAAAAACAACCATTTGTTGTAGTGTTCACTGTTAACACTAATTATAGTAAGGACTCATAATTAACAACTATTGATATTGAGGTTAAGGGTTAGGTGGTTTGACCACCATAATGACTTAGGGTTGTTAAAAATTGTGAAAAGACATGACGAACAGCTTGGGGAGACATGCATTGGGTCAAGCATTAATTAAGTCTTTATTTTCTTCCATCATCACACTGACAGGCCCATCTCTAGACAGGTCCAGAGAACCACCGGTCAAACTTATGTCATAGGGTTCGTCAAATTCAAACTTTGAGCTTTGAATTTCGGTGAACCTCAAAATAAATGTTCAAATCTGTTTTGGCCATTTTGGTTCATTTAAGTTCACTTTTGCTTAATTGCAATATGGCATTGTCCGTCAAGGCTGAGCCCAACCATATGTCCGTTTAGCCTATAGACATCAGTTTGGTTGATCTTTTTCTTGGCCTCTGTTTGCATATGGCATATACACCCTCTATCGCAAATAAAATTCCCTTTGTTAGCGTATGTGTGCTATGTCAGCAAAATACACTCTGTTTGCTTGTTGACTTACCAAATGATCCACCGACATAATCCACCAGCATCATGGTATGTGTGTTGCCACTTTGGTGGTTGAATGATCCAGCAGTGACATTTTCATTGACAAATAAATCTGCCCAAGTCCTCGGTGTCATTTTCATCAACAAGTAAATCCGCCCAAGTCCTTAGTATTATTCTAATCTATTTATCTATTATAACTTTCAGTCTTTATTGGACTGAAGCCATGATATAATATTATTACATTTTAATCAATATAAAGGCTATAGATTATTACATTTTAATTAATATAAAAGCAGGTAGGTGGAGTTCCTTTGGTTGGAAATTCCTACTTGAACCGCTTTCATCCACTATTAAATAAATCAATGTATTTTGTTTCTTTTCGCTCTAGTCTGATCCATCCCCTCAACCTTATCAAATTCACTTAATTTTGTCATTAACATTCACTACTTGTAGATAAGATATGTGGGTATTTATTCCCTTGTAATGTATGGATTTGTATTTATGCAAATAAAATATTCTGATTTAAATTGTTTCATATGAAACCGGATTCGCCCCCCTGGCCCATCGTGTCCCAAATCAGGCGAATCGGACACAATTCGGTCAGATCCGTGTCCTTCCAGTCGTGTCCGATCGGGACATGAATCCCGATTTTTGGACCTCCGTGCAGCATTAAAAGGCTGATTTGGCCATTCTAATCTCACATTCACTTTTCTTGTTGGTTGTGGCTTTGTCGTGGGTGTGTGGGAGCAAAGAGCAAATGGTGTGAGAGCATTTTCAAAGAGATTCAAGCAAAAGGTAAGTGCATTTTCTCTCTATTTTTTGCATTTTTATTACAGCAGTTTGCATGTGCATTTCTTTTACAAATTTGTGCATTTTTTGTTTTTTTTTTTTACAGCATTCATGGCTCAATCAAGGGCAGCAGGAAAGGGGCGAAGGAAGGGGAAGAATGTCCCCATTGGAGATGCCCCTCCTGTCTCAATTTCATCAAGGTCTGCTGCAAGTGTTTACTTTATTGCAGACCAACACATCCAGTGCTAGAGCCAGTTACATTTGATGATGGTGATATTGTAGAGGGGTCATCCTCCACACCAGAGATGCAGAGATGACTTTGGATACAGGGGAAGAGGATGCAGCAAAGGACAGCAGTGGTGACCATGCTGATGAGTACAGTGATGCTGATTTTGATGATGAGGATTGATGACTCATGAGCTACCTACTGCCTTGAGGCTTATGGACTTGTAGTTGTTTTGTATTTGCTATTTCTATTTACCATTGGCATTGCACTAACTATGTAACACATTTTGAATTTAATGACTTAATGAGAAAACTACGGTATCTTACTATCTTGTCTTTCTCCTATTGGATCATTGATGAATTGAATATGTATTATGATTTATCATTTATGTCACAATTGTATTTGTAATATGTATGCATAATGTTACTTTGTAAACTTACATCTAGATGAAGATCTATGTTTGAATCAATGAATTTGTATCATAAATGAGAATTTGTGTAAGAAATATCGAATCCCCGTGTCCTTCATGTCTCGTGTCCACATGTCAGGTGACTTAGATTGTTTCCAATTAACTTAAAGAAGTTGAGAAACAAAAAAAAAAAAACTCAAAAGTTGTTTCCTTGATCTCCTATATCGAATTTTGTGAAGTGAGTACAAGTATGATATTTATTATAACATGACAAATTTATATTATAATATAAATTTATGATATTATTTAATAAGTAAATTTGCATTTTAACATATATAAATTTTATGATATAATCAAAAATATGTGAACTAAATAATTTATAATTTATGTAAGTTAAATTATATATGTGTGTGTGTGTGTGTCAATTGACTATAGTAGAATTTAATGTCGAACCTCATTCGAACTTCATCGAAAAATTTGAATTTGAATCGAATTTAATCATTGTCGAACACAAATTCAAACCCAAACCATGTGACATTGCATCAAACTACCGCCCAGGTTCAGCGAACCAACCAAAATTTTATCTGAATTTTCTTTCCTTCAACCTTTATGGTAGGAGAGTGAAGGTTCCTTATTTCTACACCCCTCTAGGTTGTCAGCCATATCCCCTCACCTTTGCCACTCAGACAACATCATCTACCATTGAATCAACCTTTACATGGTGATTGACAACTCCAACAATGACCCAATATGTCATGCACACCCACACCCCACGGGGCCCTCAATCATTAGGACCAATAAGGGTTGACATTATCTCCATCTCTCACACTATCTCAGCATCGAGATCTCAAGTGTCGGGCCCTCCTATCGTATCACAACACTTAAACCATTGTTGTGTCCTTTGGTTAGAGTTATCAATTTGCTTAGCTAGGTTCTTAATTACGCTGCACTCTTTTCACTTATCTTGCTTTAAGTATTAACCTAGGTGTTTTTTCCAAACTCCACCATCGTATTAAAATTACATGTACCTTTTAGTCACATTGACCTACTTTTTGTTGAGAAAACTAGGGCATTAGCATTAGGTGATTTCTCTTCTATTAGTGACTGCTTCTGAATGCCTTTTACTTCTTTAGATTATGATCTTCTTCTTGTTAGATTATTAGTGTTCTTCATCAAACAGTAACCAATACATGAACATAAATAAACAAGAGACACAGCATGTAGGCTATGAGAGGGGCCAAAACCTCTCACTCTTTGAGAAGAAAAACCCACACAAATTCTTCTTATAGAAATTCCAATTGACGAATACCAAGAGCACGACCCTTGACCTATTAGCCACTCCAAGACCAAGCCACAAGTCCTCTTCCACCTTATCGATTACTCTCTCGGTTTCTTCTACTTCAAATCTTGCATCATATGAGATCACTATAGTTATATCAAACTGAGGTCATTGTAATGAACCTCTCCTTCCATAGTAGAACCGAATCCTTATATCTAAGATAGTACCGAGACCTTCTTCAATACAATATCACCAAGGCCTAGTCACATAATAGTGATCCTCTTCCTAAGAGGCACTAAATGCTTCTTTGTTGTGAGATATACCAAATCACTGTGGCATAATACTAAACTGTAGGTTCTTCATGATACAGAACAGTGACTACTTCAAAGACATTGAACTGTGGTCTATACAGAGACCAATCTTCCTCGTTGTCACTGTGATTTGAACTTAAGAGGGATCTAAATTCCCTTTCTCACAAAACAGTAACCTTATAGCCTTCAAATTGTAGCCTTCATCAAGTTGGATATCCGAAACAGAGGTGATCTGAATATTTTCGCTGCCACTATTCAGCAAAATCTCAGAGACATACAAAGTTCTGGACTATGAATTATGTGAAGTGCCTTCACCCCATATACAGTGGTTGGTCTTCATAAATAAGCTGACATGAGATCTTTACTATGTTTGGAGGCCGACTTCAAGAGAGGGACTTGTGCTTGTCATTATATATATATATATATATATATATATTATATATATATATATATTATATATATATATATATATATATATATATATATATATTGACACATGCTCAAGAAGAGCTCTTCATACATGACATTGACTCTTTGACTCAAATAATAAATCCTAAGGCTCCCAAAGGGAGCCACTAACAAATAAAATCTCTTGCTCATGAAACCTATGAAGCAAGCCTTACAATAATAATTTTATTTTCTTCTTTACATCATTCACAAAAGTCACAATTACATGTCATTATGAAGACCGAACCTAGTTACACTTTTTCAACGCTCCCTCTTAACTAGGGAGGTATTCATAATGGTACTTGGTCATTCTCAATCTGAAGAATTTCTCATAAGAGTCGGATTGGTAACCCATTTGTATAGCATCATATCAATCAACATTGTCACATAGCAAGGCCTTGACTATTGCTGGCGAGCCCATTGATTCATAGACACCATAATCATTGTCTCTCAAGGTACATACTCCACCCAGGTGTTCACCGAGTATGACCTTCTTTGGACTATTCTTATCTTGGATAGCTAGTCCTCAAAGAATATCGGTCTACAACTACTCTTATCCTAGATGCCCTATCTCATCCTCAAAAAGTATCAAATGCCAGGTGATTACCTAATCCTCCATTCTATCTTCCCAGGTGAAGACCAAAATGATGTGTTTATCTCTCCCTCTCAATTAGGGAGGACATATCAATTCCAATAAAGGAATGTAGTCATTCCTACAGAAGGAACGTACCTAAGCTCCCTATTGACCTAGGAATTTCCAAGTCTCTTCCAAAAAAGAAACTTGTTTTCAGGCTCCCTCTTAATTAGGGACCTACAACAACTCCTCAACCAATTGCTTGAAGAGCACCTTTCTTCGATGTCATGAATTTCTTTGTCAAGGAGTCTTCACCTTTTGTGGATTCTTCATATTGCATAAACAATCCATCACTTTCATCCATGGGTTAATCATGTCATTATTCCTTTCAACAAAAGTGATCCATTAGTCTTCACCTGGCCTTGCTTTATGTCATGTTGCCATCTTCATTCCATATTTTCCAGAAAGATCTTGCATCCTTCTATATGGTCCTCTTGGAAGTCATCCACAGTTATTCCCTTTGGTAGTCCTGCATAAGCCCATCCAGATATTTGTTCAAAAATAAGAAATGAACAATTAAATCAAATTATCAAAACTACCTTTGTGATGGTCTTTCACCATGACATCTTCCAGTTTGCACCAGCATCCTACATACATGTTAAGATATCTCCCAAAGATATCCATTGTCAATGGTCTCCATCTTTTTCGAACTTTTATCAAAGCCTTCATATCTTTCTGGGAGATTTCCTAGTCAAATCTTCTAGTCCTCAAATGTTGATTACATTTTCCATGGTTGCATAGTCTAGGATCTCTTCCTTCCTTTCTTCACACATTTCATTCCCAGGAACTTCCAATTAGATTTTTCTTCTAAAGTACTGCCAACCACCTCATTTTCATATGACATATTATGTTGATTTCATCTAGTGTGACCTATGCCTTCCTGCATCTTTTCAGAGGAGGAGATTCTTTTCCTTTGATAGTGATTATCAAGATAGATCATAGAAGCAGTGATCCATGTTACCTGCAACCATACGACATGAAATTACAGTATTGAATACAAGCATACATGCCTCATTTACCTTTAGGTCATCTAGGCTTCTTTCAACAACTTCCTTGATTGAAAAGATCTTCAACCCCTTGATCTGCTTTATTTCTTATGTCATCATACCATCATCCCATGAATTCCACAAGTTGGAGTTCCTCATGAAACACTTGCTTCCACTCTAGATCGGTCAATCCTTCGATGAGGATTCCATCAGAGAATCTTGAGGATTTTTCATATCCCTATCTAGCAAATGTTTCCTTTTGACTTGATGTATGATGAGACTTGTCCTAGATGACTTCTTCCTTTCCTTCAGATTCCAACGAGGTTCCCAAGAGCTATAACCTTCACAGTTGACTATCATAGATTTTTGTTCTAGTTGTCCTTCATGTTTCCCTATGGTTATATCACGAGCTCCTGCTTCTAAGATTTTCCTCTTTCAGCTTTCTCCACTTCTTCGGTGAAATGGATTTCTTCTCTATCTTCCTTGTTATTGCCCTTATTGTACTTAGGATAATCTTTCCTATAATGCCTATAGCATTGAATCTTAGCTATGAGGACCAAATTTTCCAAACTTCCCTTTCCTTCCTGCAAATGTTTGAATCCTTTCATTTAACCTTCAACACTTTTTGCCCTCAACCTATCTTCTTCTATGTTGCATAGAAACCACAAGTTGAATGGGATAGCCTTCTTATCCTCATAGACATTTGTTACCTTGTTCATCAAATAGTTGTAAGAAGATTATTTCATCCCAGATCTTGCAATTGAGATCGTATGAAGATAACCCTTTATCCCTTGATACCTTCAATTTGTGTAGATCAGATCCAAGTGTTATGACGCTCTTTATCACATCTTCAAGGAATAATTCTACGAGCTTATCATATATATATATATATATATATATATATATCTTTGATGTCTCCAATACTGCTATATGAGGGGACCTTTCATAAAAATCCCTTTCCATGTATTCAGAGGAGACCTTTCCATTGATATGTTCAATGACTTTGACTTCTTCGAGGACTATGTCTATCCTCCCTTATCCATGGAAGGAATTTCGATGACCCTACCAACTTATAGATCTCCTTGCAAAACGAAGTCATTTACCAAATTTGATTATAGAATGAAAGATACTTACTTGACAAGTGAAGATGAAATCTTCAACTTGATCACTTTGATGATGGTTGAAGAGGATGTATCAGTGCCCCTTTTTGGATGATCTTCTTCCAAATGAAAAGCCCTTTTTCAATAAAGGAGATTGATCCTTTTATGATGTCAACACCTTTAGATCTAGCTTCCTTTGTTGATGGTGATTGATGAGGATGTTTTAATGCTTCCTCGAATGATCTTCTTCAAGGATAAGGAGGGGATCCTTGTTGCAACGATAGGGAGCTTGCCTTGTAGCTTTTGAAGATGATGATAATGCCCTCTCGCCTTCAAGATACTTTGACTTCTTTGGTAGTGAATGAGTGCAGATCATAAATGCTTCTAGGGTTTCGACTTTCTCCAAGATGATGTGATCTTCGTCTTTAAAGTACTTCGAGCTACCTTGCTTTGTAGATAACTTGATGAGGGCCTTTGTGGTCTTTCGATGATGACTATAGGATCCAACACTTTTGCTAGTGTAGACTTCTAGTTGCCTTGATTTGTAGATCTATTTGCCTTGAGTAGAAATAAGGCTTTGGCCTTCATTATTTGATGATCCCAAGACTTCTTTTGAAGTAGATTTCCTTCTTTGATCTAGGGTTTGATTCTACAATTTAGATCCTTCAACTTGCTTTGATATTCTTCAACTTTCGCATTGATGCCTTTCTCGAGATTCGATCCTTGAGTGTCCCTTGATAAGATGCCCTTCCTTGACTTTGACACCTTAGCTCTGATACCATGTTGAGAAATCTAGGGCATTAGCATTAGGTTATTTCTCTTCTATTAGTCACTGCTTGTGAATGCTTTTTACTTCTTTAGATTATGATCTTCTTCTTGTTAGATTATTAGTGTTCTTCTTCATCAAACAATAACCAATGCATGAACATAAATAGACAAAAGATACAACATGTAGGCTATGTGCTAGGGCCAAAACCTCTCACTCTTTTCGAGGAAAAACTCGCACAAATTCTTCTTATAGAGATTCCAATTGACGAATACCAAAACCAAGACCCTTGACTTGTTAGCCACTCAAGACCAAGCCACGAGTCCTTTTCCACCTTATCGATTACTCTCTCTCGGTTTCTTCTACTTCAGATCTTGCATCATATGAGATCAATGTAGTTATATCAAACTGAGGTCATTGTAATGAACCTCTTCTTCAATAGTAGAATTGAATCCTTATGTCTGAGATACCACTGAGACCTTCTTCAATACAATATCAGCAAGGCCTAGTCACATAATAGTGATCCTCTTCCTAAGAGGCACCAAATGCTTCTTTGTTGTGAGATATACCGAATCACTGTGGCATAACACTGAACTGTAGGTTCTTCAAGATACGAAATTGTGATTACTTCAAAGACACTGAACTGTGGTCTATAAAGAGACCGATCTCTTCCTAGCTGTCACTGTGATATGTACTTAAGAGGGATCTGAATTCCCTTTCTCGCAGAACTATAGCCTTGTAGACTTCAAACTGTAGCCTTCACAGAGTTGGATATCTGAAACAGAGGTGATCCGAATCTTTTCGCTGCCACTGTTTACCGAAATCTCAGAGACATGTGAAGTTCTAGACTCTGATTTATGCGAAGTGCCTTCACCCTATATATAGTGGTTGGTCTTCATAAATAAGTCGACATGAGCCATGTGAACCGATGTGTCTCCATAAGGTAAGGCCGACATGAGATCTTTACTTCGTATGGAGGCCAACTTCAAGAGAGGAACTTGTGTTGACATTGACTCCTTGACTCTAATGATAAATCCTAAGGCTCTCAATGGTAGCCACTAACAAATAAAATCTCTTGCTGATGAAACCCATGAAGCAAGCCTTACAATAATAATTTTATTTTCTTCTTTACATCATTTACAAAAGTCACAATTACATGTCATTATGAAGACTCAACCTAGTTACACTTTTTCAACACTTTTGTGGTCAACTGTTGAACATTAATTATTTATCTTACAATATCTCCACCATTGTTATTATGAATCTGTGCACCCAAGAATTCTAAATGCCATCAGAGAGAGATACCAAACCCAGTGGCGATGTATGCAGAGGAGGGTGTCCGAGGATCAAGTGGGAAGTTCTGTGTTGAAATTTTTGAAGAGCATAATATATATATTTTAGATATCTGTAAAGTTTTACTTCGAATTTTTGGACAGCAAGCTTCTGGCCAACACAAGCAATTGGACTTGTGAAAGCAAGCCTTCAGGTAAGTTGCTGCAACTTGCATGTGTCTATTCCACAAAATTTGTCTAGGACTTGCACTTGGCCCCCACCACTATTGCAAGTACTACTGCACAACAAACAAAAGCACAGGAAGCCAAAGTAATCCTTTTTCTTGAAATTTTTTGAAGCAGAAAAGCAGCGCCAAAAATAGAAATGGTTAACTTTCTCACAATTTCTTAGACATAAAAAGGTCTGTTTGCCCACCTAGCACGAAGCCACGCGACTTTGCCCAAAATTGGTTCAAGCTTAATCCAGATGATTTGTCAAAAACATGAACAACCAAGTCTGACACCTAGCATCCAACCATGATTTCTAGATAAAACTTCAATGGTGTCTGCCAGAGAATTCCATATAAAACTTCAACAGTGTCTGCCAGAGATTTGCAGACAAATTTCCGAGAGAGCTATCACAGATCTGACACACACTATGAAGGAGGATTTCCAGGTACACATAAGCATGTGACAGCTGATACACTATGTGTCCAAAGAAATACGTCACTGCAGAAATTGAAGGTACATTTTAGTTTTAACAAATGTAATTCTGTGGTCTAATATGTTGAAGTTACTTGTTTAGACGAATAGTTTGTGAAACAATGTTAAGACTCTACTTAGATTAGCTGCTAAACGTTTCTGATACAAAGGTTGAAATGCTCAATTTGATTGATTGTCTAGGTGAACCCAACAGAATCCTACCTTCGACATAATGCTGTGTAAGGGTGATGCCATCTAATAGAGTTGGAAGACTGTCTAGGTGGCTTTTGTGGAGTTCTACCATCAAAATGACAGTGACGATGGTCTGATACAGCACCAATGTAGAGACCTGAATCTGGAGCAATTGCTGCTTTGTTGAAGACATGACATGTGATCAGGTTATCTGTCTAGTACGACCAACAAGCATTGTATCTAATTAGCCAGTTGCCAGACTGCATGGTAGCAGATGCACATGTGGTATTCATATTTTCACAATTTGTAGCTACCCTTTTGTTCTTGATGTAAAATTTTCCACTGGTAAAGATCCTTTGAGCTACTAAATTAAGGTCAGATAGTTCATCATTTATGCAGAAATATATATTTATATAAATTCTTTGAGCATTTGAATTAAGGGCAGATAAACAATGGAAGCATTAATTTCATGTTGGGGGTGGAGTCAGAGTATTGACAAGTCATAATTATTTGTATAGTGGTCAGTTTGTGTTCATGACATGTGAATAATGTAACATTTAGATTTGAGGTTAGAGGTTAGGTGATTAGACCACCATAACAACTTGGAGGTGTTACAAATCATAGTGAGTAGTGATGCAAATTTGTGAAGGATGTATTGGCTGCAAAATTAATAATAATAGTCGCAAGTTCTTTGAGCTTTTCAATTAAGGGAAGATAAACAATAGAATTATTACTTTCATGTTGGGGGGTTGGGATTTCAGAGTAGTTACAAGTCATAATTATTTGTATCATAGTTGTGGGGGAGCACCCCCCCCCCCCTCGAACCCGCTCCCGAATCGCGCTCCCGAAAAAAAAATTGCGCTCCCTGCCATTTTCGAGAGCGTTGTAGGGAGCAGTCGCTTTGTCGCTCCTGGAACGAAATTTTAAGCCCGAGAGCAATCGCTCCCGATCTCTCCCGGGAATTAAAAAATCGCTCCGGGAGCGTTTCGGGCGACGCCGGGAGCGATCTGGCGGGAAAAAAATTCCGCGGACCTCAAAAAAAAATTAAATTTAAAAAAAAAAAATGTCTTAAAAGCCCACTGGGCCTAAAAAACTTCATTATCACTTCATTGAGTTGAGTTTGTTGGAGAGCAAGAGCAAAGGAGCAAGGAGAAGCGAGGAGCAAGCCTGCAAAGGTAAGTAACTTAGTAATTTAATTAGTTTAGTTAGTTTAATTTAGTTAGGTAGTAATTTAGTTAATTTAATTTAGTTTATTGAGTATTAAAATGATGAATTTGAATTAAATTAATAAATTAAGTTAATTAATCCCAATAAATTAAATTAATTTGCAAATTGTTGAATGAAAACCCTACAAACATCAAACACCATGGACCTCACCATATTTCTGAGCATTTTCCTCTTCCTGGTCCCTTTTATGGTTATTATGGTGCTGGAGAGTAGGAAACAGAGGGGCCAAACTGAAGAGGGGGATGAAGAAGCTGGAGAAAGTCAAATGGGTGAAAACCCCGGTGAGGAGTAGCTGGAGGAGGGTGAACAGGACACTCAAAAGACTAAACAAGACCAAACACCATTGTGGAAATATGTTCACAGGGCTGAAACAGGGAGAGGGGGTGGAACCACTAAATTTCATTG
>APFE030171753.1:101148-163152 GCA_000404065.3 Pinus taeda
ACACTGATTACACAGGTTCATACACCCGTGCTAGAAGACACCTCTGTGGGAAAAGGCCATGGGATGGAGACAAACAAATAGGAATTAAAACTTGTGCAGCGGTGTCAATAGCGGATAGAGCCAAATACATAAGGGAGGAGGAGGAAGCCCAATACAAATCAAAAAAATCAAGGGGTTTCTTTGAACCAAGCTCACAATCACAAAGAACTCCTTCAGCATCCTCCCAAGGCAGTGGATATGGAGGCACAGGGTCATCATCTTTAAAGCGTAGAACCATATCAGATTTCCTTGATGAGGGGTGTAGGAATGATGTGGATTCAAAGGTTTACAGGTTTCTCTATGCATGTGGGATACCATTCAATGTTCTTCGCTCACCTTATTGCGAAATGGTTTCTGCCATAAATGATGCCCCTAAAGGATACAAGAGCCTTGGGTATGACAAGGCAAGAACCGTTGGCTTTGATCATGAAAAAGCAAAAATATCACATTCTTTGAATAGAATGACAAGTTCTTGGACTGACCATGTGGTGTCCATTGTATCTGATGGATGGACAAATGTAAAAGGCAAGCCACTCATAAGTGTTCTTGCTGTGTCTGTTAGTGGTCCCATCTTTCTAACTGCACATGATTACTCAGACAAGTTCAAGACCGCCATCAACATTGCAGAAGCATTACTTGAAACAATTGACCGTATTGGGCCATACAATGTCATCCAAGTCATCACTGATAATGCTCCTAATTGTAGGGCGGTGGGAGCAATTATTGAGGATAAATACCCAAACATATTTTAGTCTGGATGTTTGGTTCACACATTGAACCTTCTATTGCATGGTATTGTCAAGAACAAAAATGAACAATACCAATGGATTGGTGATTTGTACAAGAAAGAAAAACAAATGATAAAATTTATTACAAATCATAGCAATACCCATGGCCTTTTCCGCAGTCACTCGAGATTGGAGTTGTTGAAGATTGCGAAGACCAGATTTGGTAGCTATTACCTCACCTTCAGGCGCCTTTTGAAGGTAAGAGAGTCATTGGCTAGCATGGTATCAAGTCCACATTGGCAGGTATTAAAGGAAAGGGCTACAAATGCAGCTGACATGGTAGGTTTTGAAATGGTGGAGGAGACCGCTCTTGATTGTCAATTTTGGACAAGTGTGAGGCAAGTATTGGATTTCACCAAGCTCATTTATCACATGATTCAATTTGCAAAACAGACAAACCAGTGATTGGCGAGTGTGAGCAAATGGATACCATGTTGGGGCAAATAAAAGATATTGTTCATAACAGAGATCCCGACTTGTACAAACGGATTCATGATTGTGTGTGTGAACAGTGGAATAGACTTAATCTTCCACTACATTGCTTGGCGTATATCCTTACGCCAAAATACTACTCTACATCTTGGTTGGGCCAACCTGCAGCAAGGGGTGGGGTTAGGACCAAACCCCCATTTAAATCCAGAGGTAACTAGAGGATATTTGGAAGCATTAGAAAAGTTGGCACCTGACAGGGAGGAATGTGCAGTTGTGCGCCTTGAAATAGGCAGATACTTCAATGGCATTAGTTTGTATGGTAACTTCCATGCAATGGACAACAGAGATAGATTTGATACTCTCACATGGTGGCAAACATATGGCGGCCAAGGACTTTTGCCAAAATTGGCAAAAATAGTTCTTTCACAAGTTGTAAATACTTCTTCTGCAGAGAGGTGTTGGAGCACCTACAGCGACATACATAATGTGAAAAGAAACAGACTCAATGAAAACCGAGCAGAAAGCTTGGTTTATGTGCACTACAACTTGAGGTTGTTGAGTCATTACTGTGATCGGGCTTATGAGGATCCCACTTATAAAATTTGGGACAATCACCCAGAGGATGACAATTTGGAGGATGGCATTGTACATATTGAAGAACTGGAAAAAGAACTTGTAAGGGATGAAGATGAAGTAGCTGCAGCAGCCATGCCACCTCCACCTCCACCTCCACCATCCAGTAGCAGTGCTCAAGGTCCGAGTCTTGTTCCTTTGTTGTCGCCACCTCCATCTACACCCTCGCATGGAGGTTCTAGTTTTGGTCGTCGGTCTGTGCGGGAGACTCCTAGAAGACCACCACGACCTGCTTATACTCCTGGAGACTCTCGTGGAAAGGGCCACATGTAGATCTACAGTTTACTTGTCTTTTTTAGTTTCTATTAGACTTTAGTTTTCATAATTGTTGAGTTTTGAGCCCTTGACTCTTGACTCTTGACTCTTTCATATCATAATGATATTTTTTGTAAACAATATATCACTGTGACAATGAAAATTTGAAGTTTGAAGTTGGGCCTTGGCAATTATAACTCATTGGTAATGATTGTGAATTATGAATATGATGCTTCGTGAAAGACTAAAGTTGTTTCATTTCATTTCATTATTCATGTTTCATTTTATAAATTTATAACATTTCATATCATGTTAACAGTTAGAAGTTAGGACTTAGAAATATCTAAGATATTACTTCTTGTAATGGTTAAACTTAGCTTACAAGTACCTGTACAACTTTGGTGATCAATGATGATAAATGCTATTGAATTTCAATTTTAAAAACTTGAAGTTGAAACTTTAAGATTGAATGTGATGAATCATGATTCATGAGACTCAATATGTTGCAGTTGTAATATGTGTAAAATTACTAACTTGTGGGCATGGTTGATGACGATTATAATTTCTAGATGATTGATGTGATATGGTTCAATGATCAATCTATGTTTTTTATGTTTTTTATGTCTAATTCATCATTCTACATGTTTTTGTTGACATATATGTATCAAAAATTAAAAAAAAATATATATATATATATATTTTTAAAAAATTGCTCCAGGATTCGCTCCCAAACCGAGAGCTTCTGAAAATGGTCGCTCTCGGTCCTGTTTTCGCTCCCGCTCCTAAGCAACATTGATTTGTATAGAGGTCAGTTTATGTGTTCATGACATGTGACTAATGTAACATTTAGATGTTGAGGTTAGGGGTTAGGTGATTAGAGCACCATAACTACTTGGGGGTGTTACAAATTGTAGTAAGTAATGATGTAAATTTGTGAGGGATATATTGGCTGCAACATTGGTAATAAGAGTCTTATTCTTTCCACCATTGCCTTTATGGATTGAGAAAGGTTTGAGAGGAATCCTCCCAGATCACTAACCCAAGATATCTATGGCCATCATCCAAAGTTGGGTCACCAATTGCAGTTTTTATACAGAGATCGTGAAGGCACCCAGCCTGCCTTAAAGTCTGTGATGGTTCTACGGCCTTCACTGCTTCCCTTATAAGGGAAAACTGACCACTTTTGTGGCACTTGGATGCTGATGGATGCAATACCCTGCTTTCACCAACCCAGTTAACCTCTCGTGGCTCACCCTTGTCTTTATGAGTGTGTGCACCCTATATTCTAATTTTCTAAACCATTGGCAGTTCTGTATTCCACAATGGCTTAGCCATTTCACCTAGGCTTGTTGAGCTTGGTTTGAACCCACTTTAATACCCTGCATATCGTAAAACCAAAATCTTGTAGTAGTGCTCCAAAGCGAAGACATAATGGAACAGAACTTCAAAATTTTCAATTACTATGAACCAGTCCATTTTCGAATCTCCGCTTTTAAAGGACGTTAACTTTCAAACCATGGTTTTGCCAGCTCTACAAAGGCTGAATAGTTCTCAATCATAAGGGCCCTTTTACATTTAAAAGAAAGAAACAATGCAAATCTGGCAATGGAGTCTCATATCTGACTAGTCCACAGAACATAAGTGCCCTTTTACATTCGAAAGAAACAAACAATGAAAATTTGGCAATAGAGACTCGTATATTTATATAGCTTCTTGTTACAGCAATGTTGACAAAATGACATACAGATATTTTTTATGATCCTAGACAACATGTGAATGAGAAGCTTTCCCACCTATATTGACTCAAAATCAAACTCCAAATCTCTGGACCAGAAAGAAGGTAAGACAATATTACTTGATCATATGAATCTCAGGTGTCAATATTTTCAAACAGGGGACAGATACCTTCTTGTTGAAGAGTAGAGAAAGCAGCATTTTGTTAATCCTAAGATGGTCACATGGAGAAGCCAAGGCCAAAAAAGAGAGCATCCAAAGTTAAAAAGTTACCAAGACCAAAGAAGATAACACCCAAATTAATATAAACACCACAATCAATGAAGAAAACAACTAAATTTATTTAAGACGCTGAAATCAAATAAGAGAGCATCCAAATTTATAAAAGACACCATTATCAACGAAGATAACATCAAAATTATATAACATGCAGACTCAATGGCCTACCCTTAGCTCAACATTCCATGGTTTTCAAAACAGGCCTGGTTTGACTTGGAACTGGTCAACTGGCCAAGTTGATAGGTGAAGTTGATTCAGCCTTCAACTCCGCTTAGGGGGACACTGTAATCCAACTCTGTTCTGGACAGGCCAAGTCACCTCCAGACCGCAGCAGAAAACAGAGCTAGGATAACAATGCAATTCTGGGATTGAGCACTTGGTCCCTGATGATGATCACTGTGAGGGATCAAAATATCGAGATAAAGACCAATAGTAGCACAAATTCATTTCTTTCTCTAAAATTTGCCATGACCCATTTTCTCGTATTTTGTTTGCCCAATTTATATTCAACGGAATATCGTGACAGTGATGAAAAATTAGAACATAAATTTTATTTTTACATTCCTAAATAGCTTTTTTATTGTTTTGCCAGTTTTGAAATTTTAACACAATTGCAAAGTCACTCAAGATAAACAGCTTTCCTGTGCCATGATCTTGTTTTCTATTGAGCTACCTTGTTGATAATACATTTTGAATGATTTAGCAAATTTCCATTCCCTATGAAATTGAATGCTTGTACGTCACTACATAAAACAAGGAGTTGATTAACACTTGGAATTCTAAAATTCATATATATCCTTGAGACACAAGACCCTGCACGGTCAGAAAAAAGCATTGAAATCAGTAATGCACTATCCTCTATTGCCTCCAGAAAACTCAGACAAATATTTGAACCTTTTTTCAATTTATTTGTAGGGGTCCAATAGAAGAAATATTTGAACCAAGTGGTAATTAGGTGTATGCCACTTGTTTACATTTGTCAAGCAAAGCAGATCCATGTTCTTTCAGTTAACAAGTAGCAATTAGATTCAGTGAACTTTCTTTGGTTCTATTACATATCAAAATCTTGGGCTTTTCCAAAGGATTACATCATTTCCCTCTACTGGGGTTTTGACTCTAGAGAGAGATCCCATCAACTTACATCTTTATTACATGAAATGTTTGCATACCTTAGTATTTACAATGTCACAAGCAAGGGTACTGCATGTGCATGAAAAGATAATGAAGTATTTATTTATTTCAAGCCTTTTGAGTCGGCAGTGGACTTGAGTTGTATTGCACTTTTGTTGCTGATATGTATTGCACAAGGTGCCATGTTGATAAATTCACTCTTACATGGTATATAGATGAGCAAACTTCACGTATTTTATCTCTAATGGTTTGGAATCTTAAAAATATTATTTTTCAATAAAATTTAATTATTTTATGTACATTTTTGAAAACCAGGTCATTGAAATGAAACCAGTCCAAATTGATTGAAGTCCAAGTTGAAACCTGAGTTGATTAGCGCTTGAGTTGGAGTCTGGGTCCGAGTTTTAAAATATGGGTCAAACTAGTTTCCAAGACCTCTCATTTAGGAAGACTGGAAGCCATTACCTTGGTCTTCAAGGTCCATTGTCCACTATCAATTCATATAAAAGGCAACAAGATTGTCCAATTGCTTCTACAAACCTCCATGTATGTGAAACAAAAGCTCCAAACCATTAGTAAATGAGAATATAAATTATTGTATTCAAAAGGTGACAAGCATCATTTGGACCAAGAGTCTTCCAAAGGTACTCCCCTATCTTGTCAATACAGAGGACAAAACAAAGGTGTGAGCGGCATCCCTAAGATTTCTACAAAATCACCTGGAGTGCAGACCTGTCCTAGGATTGCCTCATACATGGACAAAGTGGCTAATTGAATTTAATATGAAATCCCCAATCATTGTACTGAATCAAGAAAAGATGACATCGAACTATGTCAAAAGCTTTCTAAAAGTATATAAAGCAGCAAAATGCCAGATTTCTTCTAACATGAGCCTCTTAAATAGTAGTTCTTAAAGTAGAGATATGACAACGCATATGGAACCCTCAACAAAAACCAGGATACCTGTTTGGCGCAAAGCATCCTTCATTCGTTAAAGCTTCCCAAGTAAATCTGAAGAATGTAAGCATAGCTTCGCTAAGGCATTCTCAATCATGATTTTGCAAAAACTTAGATTGATGAATCACTAAATTTATGGTTATCATGAAAGAAATTTGCATCAGGGAGCATGGGAGTTCAAAGAAAACTACATCATTAAAGAGTCATCCATGTAGAACAGAAGGATTTTCCCATTATGCTCTTGGACATAACATAGAGGGGTCTTCTATATCATAATTGTTATTGATTCAATACAAATATAAAGCATAAAATTAGCTTTGCATAAGCAGTAGTAGCCAAATGTTCTTTAATAAAATTTGCCGAATTAAAAAGTGAAAAAAAAAAAGAAGTAAACTACACATCTTTATCAAAAACCTAGTCCATCAACTCAAATGTGCAAACTACCTTCCAAATGGAATGTGAATAAAAAATGCATCCTTTTCATTTGTAAATCGACCAGTGATACTATGCTGTGATTTTGTTTCTTTTGTACGGCATCTCTTCCCAAATATTGTAATAATTAATTGGCATTGCAACCAAAGCACACTAGAGACAACAAACTATTAGGAATATAAATCGACTGGAAAAACAAAATTACATATAATGCTCAAATTCCAAAGGACATCCAATATGGACTACAATTTCACATATGTAATTACAATACCTTATTTGTCATTGTTGCCGAGAATAAATATGTCTTTCTCTCCCTAGGAATAACCTTAAGGATTTCATCAATTTCTTGTTCAAAATCCATGTTCAACAACCTGTCTGCTTCATCTAACACCTAAAATTCAAAAACACATGATGTTAAATGTTTGAAGAAAATGACAAGCTTACTAAAAGACACCTCAAGCTAAAGAAGAAAATAAGCATAACAATCAATGTCCCTTTCAAAAATGTCCTTCAAAGAGTGAGGCTTGTACTAAAGAAAATATATATCTATACATATAGACATTTGGTTGTGGTGCAGTGGTAAGACCAAACAATTCACCACAATAAGACCAAAGTTAAAAAAACCAACAAGAACCAACACCAAATAACCAGATGGCTCTAGCCATGAACCCTGTGCGATTTTGACCAAATAGATGACCCTCAACAACTTCCAAGTGTGAACCCTTGGTAACGTTGAGAAATAGATACACCTCGTACGAGGGGTTTCTTTGTATTTATCAATGTAACTATAAGCTTTGAATTTATTTTCTGTTTACATCCAACAATAATCTTTCCTTGAGGATGTTCAAAAAGATCACAACTTTATTGATGGCTTGCTAGCTGTCATATCCTTGTATATCCCATACATTAATAATGATTGAATCCTTCGGGGAGGCAAGAGCGAGAGGGGTAATAATAAACCTTGAAGGAAAGACAGAAATAAAGTTTGCATTGGGACTGGGCAATGCCATGAACAATCAAGCAAAAGCTCTCTCCCTTTGGCAGGGTCTGAACATCAATGTTTCTAATGGTCTCAGGAACTTTATTATCATTGGTGATTCTATGACAGTAATCCAAAAACGCTTGAAGCTCTCCGAGAATGAGAACCTCCTCGATGTTGAATCCTCCCCAATCATTATTAGGATTAATTATCTATTAAAAAAGTTCGAAAAGGTTAAAATGCTCCATGTGTTGCGGGGAAAAACCACGTGGTGAACGCGCAAGCCAACGTCGAGGTGGCTTTAGAGCAAGGCTCCTTATGCATCAACCACTCCGTTAGAATATGTCACATCCCTTGATTTGAAGTAAGATTTTCAGGCTGGTGCAGTACAGCTAGGGTACAGGTCTACAGCACATCAAACTGGCAATTATGATGGTTATCTCCCCGATGACCTTTTGCAGTGCGTTGGGAGCAGGGGCAGTTGGCAAGAAGTTATGGAAAGTGTGACAGCCGTAGTTCGAAGGCCATGATCTATCACAAGTGGTGATGCGTCCTCGATTATTTCCCTGGAGTTTTAATAAAGTTCCCATTCGTGGGGTGGGAAAGTACCATCACAATTCACTCTAGGCTTGTTTCGGCAGTGGCGGAGATGGAGGGTAGTTGTTTTGCCATGATGCAGAATCAATTCGCATTAATGAAGGATAAGACAGGAAGGAATGTCAGAATGAACCAGGCAATTATCTATAGCAGCTGGTTACAGACGGTAAATCAAATCTTGTTAGTTCAGGGTAGATTGGCCAAGAAAATGGCATCTACTAGCAATGGTGGTGGTCGCAGAGCCGAGTTGGGTCACAACGAGAGTTTAGAAGACATGGTCGACAGCTCTTGTATGGATGTCATAAAGGAAATTGTAAAATAAATCAACGAAAACATGGTGGTTTTGTATGCCCAATTGTTGGGACTCAGCAAAGACATGGAATTATCATAGAAAACTATGGAGAGCTTGTGTATAGACGTTACAAGTCTGGGACAAAAAGTGGAGAACACTGAAGTCAAAGTCAAGACTGCAACAGTCGAGGTGTTGAAAGAAGTATTTAGATTTGGGAACAGCTTTGTCCCTCATACTGAAGGTGTTGCATACGTTGTTGTTCGAGAGTTGGAACCTGGGGTGGGCGGTGTTGAACAACTGGTTACAATTGCAGACGAAGCCTCGAGAGAAATTGATCTTGGAAGTAGCAAGTAGAAGCTTTCTTTTAAGTTATATCTATGTTTTGTCGATCTATAGAATATGGTGGGGTTTTTTGGGAAGTCTACAGTATAGGCTATGTACAAAGCTCATTTGTAAATAATGTTGGTAGCAATAAGATCCTTCTTCAGGTTAAAATGATGAACATTTTGAGAGCTTGCTCTCCAAGATTGTATGGGACCGGCCCTTTTCCAATTTATCTAATGAAAATGCTACCCGTTCTTTTTTTTAAAAAAATGATTGAATCCCTGAATTTAAATTACTAGGGCACGATCACTGAAGTCAAAGTCGAGAATGTAACAATCAAGGTGTTGAAATAAGTATTCGAATTTAGGGACGACTCTATCCCTCATGCTGAAGGTGTTGCGAACATTGTTGTTCGGGACTTAGAACCTGGGGCAGTCAGTGTTGAAGAGCTGGTTACGACTGCAAACGAAGCCTTGAGAGAAATTGATCCTGGAAGCAGGGGGTAGAAGTTTTCTTTTAAGTTACATCTATGTTTTGTCAATCTATAGAATATGGTGGGGTTTTTTGGAAAGTCTATAGTATAGGCTATGTACAAAGCTCATTTGTAAATAATGTTGGTAGTAATAGGTTCCTTCTTCAAGTTAAAATGATTAACATTTCTGAGAGCTTGTTCTCCAAGATTGTATGGGACCTGGCCCTTTTCCAATTTATCTAATGAAAATGCTACCCATTCTATTTAAAAAAAATTATTGAATCCTTGAATTTAAATTACTAGGGCACAATTACTGATATGCACATATTTAATGGATACAAAGGAAGATAAATATACATCAATTTCTTCAAAAAAAAATACAAATAGTATATCGTTCAACATCACATATAAATATTAAAAATACATAAAACATATGCGATGTATAAAATTGCATATAATAATACATATGTGATTGCATTAGAGTGATATTATTTTTGCCCACGAGGCTTTGGATTGATGGGGAATGGGAGCACTATCAAGGAACTCCTTGCAATAGGCCCCCCCTAGTTACTAGCCTACAGGGGAAAAAAGTGATATTACTTCTAAATCAAATTCAATGTAGAAGTTGAGTTGGTCGTCAAAATACTCCTATATTACATTCAAAAGTAGATTTGCATGCATAAGCCTCTATGCATCCAGTCAAAACTTCCCAAGTTCTTGCAAGAAAGTGCATGCCTACAAAGCATGGGGTTGCATTTGAGCCCTAAACATCATCAGCTCAAAATCATGAAAACATAAAATATTATTCCTAATAAAGCTATCATATGATTCTTGGCAAAGTTGTGAAATAATTCAAATGATTATTTATCGTCGCTGCTTTTGGAAGTAGTTCACAGGGAAAAGGTGTTGAAGAACAATCCCTAGTTTTGAGGGAGCCTTGCATTGTATATGTGGCCTCCTCACGGATTTTTTATCCCAACAATAAGGCCTTGTGTTCTCTGCTAATTTGTGCAAAGTTTTTGAAACCACCCTCTTCATTTCTGGAATGTAGATTCTCTTCAAACTATTGGGGAGTTTCTGGGACATTATTTCAACCTCGGAGACAATTTCAAGCTTTAAAACCACTTACACAAGGATTTGTGTTGAGGTGGATCTGAGTTCTTGCCTCCTAAGAAAAAATTCTTCTAGATGTGCTAGGCATTATTTGGACTCAAAGGCTCCCAAGTATACCTAGTGGATTAACGCAAAGTAATGAAATCCCGCCATTGACCATGAGAATGTCGAAGAAACACACTAGCTCAAAGCCCTATGTAGATCAAGCTAAATTCTAACATTGTGTATTAGGAGCAAGTTAAGGTACTTGAGACATAGCAATGACTTCCCAAGGACCTTTCAAATATTCCAAAGGAAAGTTATCTCCAGCTAATATGAAATTCAATTGGTGAATAAAAATCACCCAATGGTGGTCAAATTCCGATAATAAAGCACCACTAAGAATTTTAAATCTATTAGATAAATATACTTTGTCTTTGTGCTCATATTCAAATGACTATTTAAGAGCAATGAAAAAAATAACAACACTAGACACAATTTTAAACACATCATATACAAGATTTCAACGGCAAAAAAAAACCCTCACAAGGAATAATATCAATAGATCCATCCAGAGATCTATTTAATTACAATGCTCACAGTGCATTTCACTCATGCATTGGTTTCTTAGACTTGCATGGAGTTCTTTGTAAATACACATCATTGCCTCAAACTCTCAACTACATCTAGAACATTTCAACCTCAACCATCTATCGAACCAACATCACTTACAAATTTATTTTTAGTGGTTGTTCTTCTACTTTAGATGCAGCAAGGGTGACAAATATTTACCCTATTAATATACACTTTCACCAACATCGCAAAACACCTTCATCAACAAACTACTTGTTGTTAACACCTCCATCAACAACTTATTTTCCAATCAAATTTGTTTACAAGTACCCCCTTCACAACTTGCTTGTCAACAAGTTTCTTATCGAACATTTGTTTGCCAATTGCGTGACCTACTTGTTTGTAATTAGCTGGTCGATCCCCTATTTGTGATAGCTTGTTTGTTAGCGCTGATAAATCTAGGGCATAGCAATTAGGTGATTTCTCTTTATTCGATAACTGCTTGTGAATGCTTTTTACTTCTTAGATTAGGATCTTCTTTTACTTAGGTTATTATAGTGTTCTTCTTCATCAAGCATCTACCAATGCATAAACCATCAAGAGACAAAAGACAAAATGTACGCGATCAACCAAGGCCAAAACCTCTCCTACTTGAGAGGAAAACCCACACAAATTCTTCTTCTTATAGAGGCTTCAATTGACAAATACCAAGACCAAGACCCTTGATCTATTTGCCACTCCAAGACCAAGGCACAAGTTCCCTTTCACTACTTCTCTTTCATACCCAAGTCAACACTTGGTCCAACTGCTTGCCTTCTTTTGTACCTCAGTTATACTTCAGATCTCGGCTTCCCTTTTCTTTGCTTCAGACCTGCATCTTCTCGACTTCCTTCAGAAACCCTAGCACATGTAAATTATCAACTATGGAACCTTGATTCGCTTCGCTTTAGCTGGAGACAGATTCCTTGGCAACTAGACTTGATAATGAACTTGTTCCCTTCCTTAATTTGTCCTTCAAAGGAGACGGTGATACCTTGGCTTCTTCTGCAGTGGACAACACCCTTTCTTCTCATGTGTGGAGTAGATCAACCCAAAACAGATCAGAAATGATCTCGGTTATATTCTCCCTTCCTTCACTTAGTTATAGGCTTCCTTGATGAACTTCGCACCTCCTATTGCAGACTTCTCCCTCACCAAAAATTTGTCTCTGAAATGAGGTCAAGCTACCCAATTTATAGTGGTCGGAGCATCCATAATAAGCAAACTTGAATTGTGGGTAAGCCAACAAGTCTTTTGGAGCAAATTCATTATCTCATTTAAGGCTGACTTGAAGGAGATGCTTGAGCTTAGTCTTGGAGGGCTATTTGACTCGTTTATTGACTCATATACAAATGTAACATGCCCAAGACGGGTCCTTCATACATAACATTGACTCAATTTAACTCTATGACCAATCCTAAGGGCTTACAACGTGAGCCATTACTCAAAATAAAATTCCTTGCTCATGAAAACCATGAGACAAGTACTACAATAATAATTTTATTTTTCTTCTTTACATCAATTACATAAAATCACAATTACACATGTCATTATGAAGATCGAACCTAGTTAACTTTTCAACACTCCCTCTTAACTAGTGAGTTATTCATAATGGTACTTGGACATTCTCAATCTGAAGAATTCTTATAAGAAGAGTTGGATTGGTAACCCATCTTTATAGCATCATATCAACCAGCATTGTCACATAGCACAGCCTTGACTAACAACTCTATCTCTCCACAAGATCTGAGCTCAATGCTGGCGAGACCAATGATGTATAAACGCCTTTATCATTGTCTCTCTCGGAACAAACCGCACCCGGGTTGTCAAGATGCGTTCCACCAGGACTATTCTTATCTTGGATTCCGAGTCCTCAAAGAATATTGATCCCCTAAGACTACTCTTATCTTGGATGCCCTAACTCATCCTCAAAGAGCATCAGATGCCAAATGTTTACCCAATCCTCCATTTTGTCTTCCCAAGTGAAGACAAGAATGATGTTCTATCTCTCCCTCTTAATTAGTTAGGAGATACCTATTCCAATGAAAGAATGTGCTCATTCCTAAGCGAGGAATGCACCTAAGCTCCCTCTTGGCTTAGGAATTTGCTTCCAAGTTTCTACCAAGCAAGAAACTTGTTTCCAGGCTCCTTGTTAATTAGCGACCTACAACAACTCCTCAAGTGGAGATGATGGGACAACCAACTGCTTGAAGAACTCCTCCTCATTGTTGTCCTTTATAGACAGTTCTAGGCTAAGGAACTGTCTCAAACCATCTAAAGTGTTATTTTAATTTGGGTTTGGATGACCAATGCTTTAAATTGTTAAACAAATGCAAATCCTAATTATTTCTGATATAATAAAAGGGTTGATTCTTCACCTTTAACAAAATTAAGCTCTAAAATGTTTATGAAAGGTAGGCTTTTAAGATGATATATATGATTCCTTAAACATTCGAATAGAGTATTTAACTTGTCATATATAGATGATGTGTGTAAAATCCTTTTACAGCCAAACAAAGCATATTTAAAAATAACAAGAAGCAACAATTAAATTATGTAGAGGAATCAACTCAAACAAATAGTTTCAATTAATTAATCTCTGTAATTGATTATAACTTCGCACGGGATTTCAAAAAGATTGATATTCAATCTTATCTTACCCAGATTTCCTATTAACTTTAAACATGTGTGGAAATAAATAAAGATGGAAACATAATGAGAAACTAGAAAACTCACAGGAAAACACAAGTTGCTTCAAAATGATTCCAGTATCCTTCTATTAATCTCAGAAACAATTCAAAGAATTACAATCATGCTCAATGGCTTATCACAAGGGTTCAACCCTTCCTACTTTGAAATATAAAGCATTTATAGAGTAAAAATATCTAGATTAAAATCAAAATTTATTACAAATTATCTTTTCCAAACTAATTTGGATTTATTACAAAAATAGAACTGGAAAAGATGAAATCTGAACTATTTTGACATCTTGCACATAATTCGGGGACTGTTGCTAGTGACTAGAGGTATAAAGTTGTTGTTATGTTTGTTGTTCCTGACAATATGTTCTTTGTCCCTGAAAACATGGTATTTTGTTGTTGAAATCTATCGTCTCTCATTCGATGAGTTCACACAACTTGTCCCATCTTTTTTCATCATGAATAAAAAACTTTAATAAATTTTTGTATGATTCATCCACTTTAGTGTATTTCTCAAAAGTAGGCTTAGTTATGAATAGATGCTTGATCTCATGCTGAATTAATAAAACATAACTAAGACCTACCAAGAAAGCCTTTCCAGTGATGGTTCCTTTGATTTTAGCAAATTTAGCTTTATATATTGCTATATCATGCAATATTTGTTGATATTCTTCCAGTGGAATTAATTTATTACCTATACCCTGCAAACCTGGAAGTCCTTTTACATGTAATGAATTAAACTTTTTGTGAAATTTTTTAATCTAGAGCTCTAAATTATGACATTTCTTCTCTAGCTATAGCATTAAATTCCTTTTAGTATGTACCCTTCTCACCTCCAAGACGACGTCAATTATGTCTTCAATACCATATTCTTCAAGCTTTGCTTTTGTCTTGGAATTCAAAACCTTGATTATTTTTGTAGCATCTCCTGGTTTGTGGTCGAGGTCTTCCTTTACTTCTACCACTGCTTCCTTTGATTTTTGTAACAACTCTTCCTGTTCAAAAATAATCTAAATTCAAGGCCACAATTCAGTAATTTATTAATTAATATTAAGCCAAATATGTTCTATGGCCTAAGCAATTAAAGCTTCATTTTCATAAGTTGCTATTTGTTGAGTCAACTTATAACTTCTATGCAACTCGGCCAAGTATGCATTATCAGTCTTAATCTTTTGTTCTTGGAGCTTTTGAAGTAGAGTTTTCAATTTCTCAATCTTCTGATCTTTCAGTGTTAAGTCTCCTGTGGATTCTGATAAACTTGTTGTTGCATCAGTGGACTGTGTATCCACTTAACAGTTGTTGTTGTAGAAGTCCCTATTGTTGAAGTCCCTGCAATAGATGTTGCTATGGGGATCGCTGTTGAAACATCCAGTGGTTCTTCTTTTTCCTTTAACAGTGTTTCCATTTCGGCCTCCATCTTTTGTATCTAGAGATTTTGTTCAATTATCATTTTGAACATATTCTCTTTTTCTATCTCCAATTGACCAACTTCTTTGGCCCGTAGGTGTTCTGTAGTAGGAAGCTTCAGTTGTCTCTTAATGCTTGAATATCAACATTCTTGTTTTTGATGATTTCTTCAGCTACTTTAACAAATTAGGAGCATATCCTAATTTTATTACCAAATCTTCCAATGACTTAATTCTAGTATCTTTGGCCAAGGATAGCATTTTCTCCATCTTTAGTTGTGAATGAATGTTATTCAGTGAAGTTTGTAGTTTTGAAGTTGCCATAGCTAAACTGGTCAAAGTAGAATATATCATTTCTCTAGCCTGCTTATGCAGGTCAATCTGATCAACAACATGAATCTATTTGGTGTCAAAAGAAAAAATTGATGTCTTATAATCTTCTGCACCTATAGGGATTGGAACTTTGGGTTCCAGGAAAGCTAGCTGAAATTGTCCCTTTTCAGTGTCGAGTGTATACAGAAGTCTGTGCTGGGTGGTAGAAGTCTGTTTCTAGAATTTGGAATATGTGGTGGCCTTCAGTGCTTCATTCTTTCTTTTAATCTCTTTATACCTAGCAAAAACTTTTCGTTGTTTTGTACCTTGAGAAACAGATGATATAGGAGAATCTGTGGAAATCTCGTCAATCCTCGGGAAGGTAGAGGTATGAGAACCTATCAATATCATTGCCACTTGCTCCTGTGAACTTTCTACTTGAAAAGGCTCCTCCTGAGTATTAGTTTTCTTCCTTCTTTTAAACACTTGGAAGTCTGTCTCTTGAATTTATGAAACTAAAGACAAACTTGCTCTTGGCCTCTTAGTCTCTTTCTCTCGAGGAACTGGAGTTTGTGAAGTTGTTTGAATATCAATTTGTTCATTTGCCTCCTGCAATGTGTTCTCCTGCCACTCCTCTTGATTTGCATATTGTTCTATTTCTGGCATAGGTGTGTGTGCATAAGGTGTAGTCTTTTATTCAACTCTTAACTTAGAAATAATCCCCAAGTGATCATAGGACTAGGTGAAGCTCAATTTGAACTTCATTTGCTTTAACAAAAGATCTGCCTCTTTTGTTGCTGCTCTGGTGTTGACAATAAATGGTCCAATCTGTGCTTTTAGTTTAAACTGAAATTTTCTTCTTGGTAGATACAAAATGTAGATCGTCCATGCTCATCATTCGTCTTATATATTCCAGTGCAAAAATTATGATTGTCACAGATTTTGGCAACCTATAAGGAGGAATCTCACACCCATAGATTCTTATTTCTGTGTAGTTATGATAAAAGTACCAGTCTCCAATCTTAGATTGCTCAGAGAGGTGAAGAATTATTTTGATTTCAAGTGCAATTCTAGGTATAATATCATTGTTGGGAAGACACAATGTCGTATGTAAACATCAATTTACATAATCACTAAAAGAATACTCATTTGTGTTCTTTCTTACCAATGATGTCCAATGAAAAACATATTGAGGATTCCTCTGTGCATCTAATTTTTGTAGTGGAAATTTGAATCTACTTGCTTGGAAAAATAAAAATAAATACACAAGGACTGATTGATGCTTAAAATCACCTTCAGTAGAAAACTTTGGAAACTAATCATGAATGCTCTATGCCAAAAATTAACTGTAGTTGAAAATGAGTGATGGTTTATCACCTGCTCAAAATACTAAATTGCTAGAATTACCTCATCAACCCACTGATCGCTAGGGTAACCTAATTGACATGAAACCATAGAGATGACTTGCCTAGACATTTCTGGAAATATTGAAGAAGAGTAGGGTGGATTGGTTTTTGTTAACTCAGATTTCTCAGGTAACAACGTTTGAAAGATCTTGGCTCTTTGAGGGAATGTGAGTTTCTCGTACATCTTTATGAGAGAATCTACAGAAAAAGGATGTAGAGGGGTTGTAGGTTGAACTTGAAGGATTTAACATATTGACTCAGGAGTGACAGTAAACAAGAATCCATTATTTTGGGCAATTACGGCCCTCTGACTGGGGAAATACCTTAAATGACACCAAGTGACAAATTCAAGGAAGAAATGGGTCTAAGGAAAGACGAATTGGGGTAGGAAGAAGTCCCATGTGTTCAATTCATCACTATCGTCTAAAAACTTCTGATTTGCCCAGTTGTGGAGTTCATAAAGATCAAACTCACACTGGGTTTCAGAGATTTTGTATGGTTTGTCAACTAGGGGAAATTCGTCTAAATTGACTACAAGTAGCAACATTGGGCTTTCTACCACTTATTTGGACTTTCCTTTGGACGACGACATGCTGAATTATGAATTTGTAGACCACTGTATCGGATTATCGGGAACTGGTGATCGTTGGTGTAGCAAATGCTTGTCTGCTAATAGAATGTGAATGATACCATGCGTCACTACAAGAGAAAGGGAGAAAGGGAGTCTTAATGGCAACAGGACATTTTATAAAGGATGTGAATGAATTAATCGTTTTTGGCACCTCTAGTTAATCCACTAGACGTTGGCAGGAAGATTTATTAGTCGTAACGGTTAATTAACAGTTGGGGGGGGGTCGATTAATCGTAACAATAATGTGGTATGGATGAATGAGGGAATGACAAGTGGCGAGGCATGAGGAGGTTCAAAAGCAATGGCAGGAGTGGAGCAGGGGAGGGAGCGGCTTTTTTTTTTTGGGAGGAGGAATGGCTATGGAGAGGCCACATAGCCATGGGCGAAATGCGCAAAACAACTTTTCGGACACCCCCCCCCACCTCACTTGGTTAAACATCCAAAGCGCAAGGGGAGGGGTGAGGGTCCGAAGTTTATCCCCCCTCGGGGATCCGAACGGGGGTGATCTCGGCCTTTGATTGTTGCTCAAGCTTTATCACAAGCCGACAAGTCACTTTACTTTATTTTAACAATCTATTAATCAATCATTGATTAATTAACATAATAACAATTTAAACGATAATACAAATATAATGCGACGGCATTTAAATAGGTTCGTCTATACTTTGGGATTTGATTTTTATTTTTCTCATATATATAATAATATATATAATATATATATATATAGAAATCCCATTTTATTTCTTTTTTTTCTACTTTTCAACACAAGGGAAATGGAAAACATAACATGGTGAGAAAAAGTTACAACACTCACATGTCGTGAACTTCTTTTATTTATTCAAGAGTCTTCATCTTTTGGGACTTCTTTGTAGGGCACCGACCATCCATCATTTTCATCCATGAGTCAGTGATGTCATTATTCCTTTCATCAGAAAGTGATCCATCAGTTCCTATATGGATTCCTTCATGCCATGTTCCCTTAAGGAACTTTTATCCTACTACATGGACATTATGGGTGGAAGGTATCCATAGATCTTCCCTTGGCAACCCTACATAAGCCCATCCAAATATTTGTTCAAAAATAAGAAATGAACACTTAAATCAAAATTACCTTTGTGGTGGTCTTTCATCATGACATCTCCTAGTTTGCATCAGCATCCTGCATATGCATTAACACATCTCCAAAAGATATATACTGTCAAGGGTCTCTTTCTTTTTCAGACTTCATTGGAGTCTTCATATCTTTCATGGAGATATCCTAGTCAAATCTTCTAGTCCTTGGGATGTTGATTGTATTTTCCATGGTTGCATATTCCACAATTTCTTCCTTCCTTTCTTCACACATTTCATTCCCAAGAACCTCCAATTAGAGTTCCTCCAATTATTGTCAACCACCTCATATTACATATGAGGACATATTATGTTGATTTCATCTAGTGAATGTGTTACCCACGTCGTTCTACATCCTTTCAAAGGAGGAGATCCTTTCTTTTGATTTGAGATAGAGCACTTCTTCATGATATCTGCAACCATATGACATGACTCTAAAATTTAGAATACAAGCATACATACCTTATTTTCCTTTAGGTCATCTTTCTTTCAGCAACTTCCTTGATTGAAAGAGCTTCAATCCCTTGATCTGCTTCACCTCCTTTGATATCATACCATCATCCTATGAATTCCACAAGTTGGAATTCCTAATGAAACACTTGTTTCCTCTCTAGACCGGTGAATCTTCCAATGAAGATTCCATGAAAGAATCTTGAGGATCTTGAGTATCCTTATCAAACAGATGTTTCCTTTTGATTGGTGTATGATGAGCTTTGTCCTGGATGACTTTTACTTCCAATAAGTGCCACTTATGCTTCTAATGAGGTTACCAAGAGCTATATCCTTCCAAAGGTGACTGCCATAGTCTTCAATTTCAACCACCTTACATGCTTAATCTTCCAATGAAGATTCCATCAAAGAATCTTGAGGATCTTGAGTATCCCTATCCAACAGATGTTTCCTTTTTATTGGTGTATGATGAGCTTTGTCCTAGATGACTTTTTACTTCCAATAAGTGCCACTTATGCTTCTAATGAGGTTACCAAGAGCTATATCCTTCCAAAGGTGACTGCCATAGTCTTCAATTTCAACCATCTTACATGCTTCTCTATGATGATGTCACGAGCTCTTGCTTTCAATGCTTCTATGAAGCCATGATGCATCCCATCATTTTTCTTAGTGGCCATATCTTGCAATAGAAGAACAGGGACTTGAAAAGAACTAGATGAGGAAGACTATCTCAATCATAGTAGATATGTCTTACTTCCTCTTTCTTGGGCTTCTTCTTCTCAGCTTCCTCCACTTCTTTGGTGATATTGGCTTCTTCTCTTCCTCTTTTGTTATTGTCCTGGACAATCTTTCTTGTAATGCCCATATTCTTGAGATTCATAGCATTGGATTTTAGCCATATTTTCTTGAGAGTTATGCTTCCCGAGCTTCCCTTTCCCTTTAGTAAATGTTTGACCCTTTTCACTTGGTTCTTCATCACTTTTTGCCTTCAACCTCTCTTCTTCTATCTTGCATAGAAACCATAGGTTGTTGAATGGGATAGTTTTCTTCTCCTTACGAGCATTTGATACAAGTTTACCTTGTTCATTAGTTAATGCATTTAGAACAATGGAGACCATTTCTTTGTCAAATATCACTCCTAGATCTTGCAATTGAGCTCTTATTTGAGATGATTTTGAGAGACATGAAGATATCTCGTCATCCTTTGATACCTTCAATTTGTATAGATCAGATCTAAGTGATACGATCTTTTGTATCGTACTTTCAGAGAATAGTTCTACCAGCTTATCATATATCTCTTTTGATGTCTCCAGCTTTGCTATATAGGGAATGATGGGATCTTTGACACACTCGATAAGAATCTCTTGAGCCCTTAAATCCTTTTCCATGTATTTAGCTAGTGCTTGATCTTCAAATGGTTTGGAGACTTTTCCATTTATATGATCGATAACTTCATTTTCTTTGAGGATTACGTCTATCCTCCTTTTCCATGCAAAGAAGTTTGATGACCCAACCAACTTATAGTTCTCCTTGCAAAATGAAGTCATTTTACTAGATTAGATTATAGAAGAGAAGGTACTCACTTGTCAAGTGAAGATGAAATCTTCAACTTGATCCTTATGTTGATGATTGATGATGACTTGATGCTTCTTGAATGATCTTCTTCAAGATGAAATCCTTGCTTCAATTTTTTATGATGATAACGCTTTTTGATCTAGCTTCCTTTGGATTAGTAGTCTTTAAGATACCTCCACTCAAGGATTGAGTGTGGATCCCAAGAATGCTTCTAAGGTTTTGTGTTTCTTCAAGATAATAATGTGCTTTGTCCTTGGAGTGCTTTTCTTGGATGAATAGATTTCAAGTTGCTTGGATTTGTAAATTTGTTCAACTTGGATAGATGTAGGATCTTAGCCTTCTTTTCTTGATGATGATCCCAAGACTTCTTTTGGTGTAGATTTCTTCTTCGATCTAGGGTTTTGAAAATTTCTTGTAGATCTTGTCTTTTGATGAACTTCTATATTCGCTTTGATGCCTTCCTCGAGATTTGATACTTGATAAGATGCTCGTCCTTGACTGTCGTTAGCTCTAATACCATGTTGAGAAATCTAGGGCATAGCAATTAAGTGATTTCTCTTTATTAGATAACTTATTTTGAATGTTTTTACTTCTTAGATTAGAACTTCTTTTACTTAGGTTATTATAGTGTTCTTTTTCATCAAGCATGTTATGCAACTAGCTCACAAAATATAAGAAGAGATAGATCAACAACTTCAAAATTAGCCTCTTCGAGCGGGCAACCTCCTTTACATTACACATATGAACAATTCTTGGATCATACAAATGACAAAACCTCCTTCCTATATATAGGAGTCTAAGGAGTCACAATATAACCAAAGCCGACATAGCAATAATAATGTAAGGGCACAACAATACAATAAGGGGATTGCACTAATAACAATAAGGGGCTATACTAGTAGTATAGGGACCTAAAAAAGCATCTACCAATGCATAAACCATCAAGAAGCAAGAGACACAGAATGTAGGCAATCAACCAAGGCCAAAACCTCTCCTACTTGAGAGGAAAACCCAAACAAATTCTTCTTCTTATAGAGACTTCAACTGACGAATACCAAGACCAAGACCCTTAACCTATTTACCACTCCAAGACAAAGGCACAAGTTCCCTTTCACTACTTCTCTTTCGTGCCCAAGTCAACACTTGTTCCAACTACTTGGCTTCCTTTGTACCTCAGTTATAATTCAGATCTCGGCGTCCCTTTTCTCTGCTTCAGACCTGCAACTTCTCAGCTTCCTTCAAAAACCCTAGCATGTGTAAATTATCAACTATGGAACCTTGATTCCCTTCGCTTTAAGTGGAGGTAACTTCCTTGGAAACTAGACTTGATAATGAACTTGTTCCCTTCCTTAATTTGTCCTTCAAACGAGACTGTGATACCTCGGCTTCTTCTCCAGTGGACAACACCCTTTCTTCACATGTGGAGTTAATCAACCCAAAACAGATCAAAAATGATCTCGGTTATATTCTCCCTTCCTTCGCTTGGTTATAGGTTTCCTTGATGAACTTAGCACCTTCTATTGCAGACTTCTCCTTCACCGAAATTTGTCTTTGAAATGAGGCCGAGCTGCCCAATTTATAGTGGTTGGTAATAAGCCGACTTGAACTATGGGTGAGTCGACATGTCTTTTGGAGCAAATTCATTATCTCATTTAAGGTCGACTTGAAGGAGATGCTTGAGCGTGGTCTTCGAGGCATATTTGACTCATTTATTGACTCATATACAATTGTGACATGCCCAAGAGGGGTCCTTCATACATGACATTGACTCATTTTGACTTTATGACCAATCTTAAGGGCTTACAATGGGAGCCATTACTAAAAATAAAATTCCTTCCTCATGAAACCCATGAGACAGGTATTACAATAATAATTTTAATTTTCCTTATATCAATTACATAAAATCACAATTACACGTCATTATGAAGATCGAACCTAGTTACATTTTTCAACAGTTAGTCAGCTCCCTATTGAAAACTTTTCCATGAGAAAAATTAAAACATTCTTAATAGTTTAATGGCCTTACCCCTAGCTTCAGCATACTTCTCTTCAACAAGACCTTGTTACCTTAGCATTTTAGGGATCTATGTCCAAATAACTAGCTTCTTCTAGAAGGCCCTCCAAGGGACTTCAACAAGCTATGTGGCAAGGACTTTGATTGAATTCAAAAAGAAAAAAGAACCAAAACATTCTTATTGATGCCTCAATTCAAGAGGATAATCCCCATTGAAAATAAATGCTTTTGAGCCTTCAATGACATTCTCTCTAACAAGAAGAAAAGCATTGAACCAAGCCAAGAAGACTTTCACTGGGTAGTCAAATGACTATGAGAACATGGAGAATTTAGATCAAGCAAGACATACTCACACTAAGCTAGGGATTGTCTTATTGTAGTTTTATCACCCAACGCATATAGTTGGGGTGTCAATCTTGTACAACTATAACTGAGATGTTTCTGACCTCTTCAACAAATTAAGCCTCTCAACTAACTTGAATTGTTTGCAAATCTACGTTGCATGAAACATGGCCCACGTGCATGCTAGTTGCATTTCCATATCAAAACATTGAAACATGAGTAAAACACGCTTGAAATGAGTTCCATACGAACTAAAATGTGTTTCTACTTTTGTACAACATATTTCGAAATGAAATTTGTCCAATTTTTTCTTACTTTAATTGTTGGGACTCAAAGTTTTGGTTTTAATGCCTAATTAGAGATTAATTATGACTTAATGAGACTTGTGGAAACGTTCAAGACCGAAAATGTTTCTTCAAAAGAGAGTTTCACTCTCAACTTGCACTAAAATTTTGGTAATTAATGGTAATGTTAAGAAGCAAAAGTGACATTTCCATTATTTTTAATTTTCATTCTTTTACTTAAATTTTTTAACATTACCACTAATTGTTTCAAGATGTTTGAGAGTGGTTCCAACCTCATCAAACTTCATAAGGAGAAGGTAGAATTTGATATCTCATTCAAAATTCATTAGACCAACAGCGTTCAGCATTCCAAGATTGGTAGGATTGTAGTATTTTCATTAGATCCTATCATGTATGACAATATGGAATTGGGAGTTAATCAAGAGCACCAAGTCCTCTATCTACCTCAATGTTAGTGATATTGCTAGTTGGACTCCTATGTTGTGGCCTTAGCAAAAGGTACACTTCACTCAAACCAAGGTAGGAATGATAGGCTTCTCATATTATATTTTAAAGCTTGGATTAGGTGATTTCATCAAAATTGGGTGGTGTTGATTGATGTCCCTAAAGGATTTAAGTAAAGTAAAAGGGGGATACTAATGATGAGGACACCAATCTAAGTGATAGTGAAACAATGTTTGTCATTTGAACGTTCTTATTCATTTATTCATAGTAATTCATTTCAAAGTTTCAATATGATGTGATGTGTGTGTGAGTGTGAGTTTCAATTGGGGTTATCCTGGGTGGTTAAGTAAAATGGTTGTTATCTTCCCCACCCATGTTTAAATCCCCGTAAGTGACATGATGAGCTATAATGCCTTGATGAATATCGTTGTAATGGCTTTGAGCCTTGCGAACTCTTAAATGAGTGTATCGATGGGCTAGCCTGTTACTGGCAACCTCACTCTATCCCTCAGTGTTGGAATTCCCTTACACCTTATGTTTGTTCTATGACTAGACTAACATAAACACACTAGAGATGATCAACCTTAAACAATTTTGCACAATGGAAAATATCAACAAACAAGTCAACAACATTATACAGTATTTATTGGCCCAAATCACGTTTCTTATTTGTCCATTAATAAGAAAACCATAGGGCTCCCATACCAGGGATCATGGCCCTTTACAAATCCTTATACAAAGCTATAATGCATTGTCAAACCTTTGACCAATGACTCAGGGTTGAGGCCAATTCCTTTAGGTCCTCAATTGCCCATAACAACAAAAACGAAACAACTTGACTAGTTGTTTGTTGTCCTTTGCAATCAACCCCTTCCATCCTCTTTGTCCTTGATGTACCTTGTTGTAGCTTCAATCCTTTGGTGCTACGAACTTCTTCTAACACGTGGTCTTCTCTTTAAACCACTTTTGTCCACATAGAGATCAACTCCTTTTAATCTTTGTCCAACTGTTGTTCACAGTGAATTGCTCCCTTCAACCACTACTCATACCAGTCACTTGTCTTCTTGTTGTTAGGTCGTTCCTTTGCCTAACAAACTTCCTCTTTGAACCCATGACAAACCTCTTCTTTAGCTCGACCTGCTACATCACATTCTCTTCATCTACAACTCACTTTCTCCAGCTCGGCCTGCATCTCTTCCTGAGGCACTGAGCCTTGTTTTCTCAGCCATTGCGATCACCTTCTTCTATAGTTGTGGCCAACCAGTGGCTTTGTGACCCTTTGTGGTCCTCTATGGTCTCCAATTGTGGCTTCCTTCCTCTAAACTACGACCCACCCCAGCCTCCAAACAGATAAGCTTCCAAACTTGTCTATTGCAACATCCTTCTCTAGGTTGCAACTCTCCTTAGGGTTTCCTGTTCTCCACAAGATGTGTCCATCCAACTTGTGATTTGGCCTCTCCATTTGCCTATATTTATACTCGTCCAAGAGATGTGAAACCCCAAGGGTCATGTCTCTTGGCCTTAAAAGTCAACTTGATCCTACAAGGCTCAAAATTAAATTAAATTATTTTTCTCAAGTTTCAAGCCCATTCCTTTGGGTCAAAATGCCAAACCTTAGGTGTCTTACCCATAAGCTCATTTTTGTGGGTTTTCTCTACTCTGAAATACCTTCTGAGCTACCCAAATTTCAACACTCCCTCTTGTTGACTTTTCATAGGTCTTCTATCTGATAATTACTCTTAATGATATTCACTTTAAATTCTTTTATATTCAGAGTAATCATTAAGCAATTACACAAAAGATCTTCAACAATAGACATTAGGATCATAAAGAGACATCCAAATCAAGAACACAAGCATTTACCCTAAGAAAATCCAAATGTGGGAAAACCCAACCTTTTAAAGAATTTCTTCACTTCAACAAGAGACATGCCTAGATCATCTAGTTAACCACAAGGTCAAACCTAGTCCAATTGCCTCCCAATCAAGTCATAAGTTTGCCCATTGAATTTGGCATGAATAGTTCTATTAGGGCATAATTTCATCCTCATAGTGTGCCTAAAGAAACTTGATCCTATTGCCCTTTCACAGAGTTCAAAGATTTGGCCCTTTCCACAGAGATTTACATATGCTACTATTAGAGATTTGTTCATGCACTTAAGCTTCAAATTCTTCCTTCATTAAGCCTCAAATTCATCCTGTCTTTTGCCTTTTATTCGCCATTTCCTTTCTGCCTCAGATGATCGAATACTACTTCAAACGTGATCTAAAATACTTGCTTTCAAAGAAGCTCGAATGCCTCATATATATAGTAGACTGGCTTGCCAAATGGGTGCCTTTACGATTGGGCCGACCTGACTAGGAGGAGGGTCGACTTGGCTTCTTAGAGCCAAAAATTCAAATATATAAGATTAAAACTTCCTCTTTTGAAAAGGACTTGAAGAACATGCCTTATAATTTTTGTTTTGACAATAGCATGAAGAACATGATTTACGTTTATCATTACAAATACATCAAGGGCTACAAATATTAATTATCTAGACAAACCATAGCTACAAAATTCAACACCTCTTAGTAAGGAAGTTATTTCCATATCCTTCTCAATGAAATCTCTAGCTCCATGTATTTCCATGCATGCCCATGATTCCCTTGCAAGAGCGATGACTTTCCCTTGCATGGCCATGACTGTCCTCACATTTGTCATGTCTTCTTTGTGCTTGATCAAAAATTATCTTGCATGGTGTGTGACTGTCCTCACATGTACCATGACTTTTCCTTATGTGATCCATGATTGTCCTAGCATGATCTACTACTTTCCTTGCACCACCATGATTGTCCTTGCATGGTTCGTGATTGTCCTTGCATGCGCTGGAAACTCCACTATCTTGTTTGAATCTAAAGATTTGACTTCTATTTGCCAAGAAGCGATCCATCCTAGATGAATCTTTGTTCTTGCAGGACGTTTGTTGCTAAAGCATCTGTATGAAGAATCACTGGTTTTATGACAGTGCTTACATGGATGAAGATCAAAACAGTGATCTTTCAGATGGCCAACTCGATCACAGTGTTGGCATTTCACAATCTGTTGTTGTTGTTGCTGTTGTGGAAGAGGAGCAGAATCTGGAACAGCTGAAGTTGAATTGTCATGAGGAGCAGGTGTACTGTCATGAATGAATCCAGCGCTCTGAAACTGAATGGGCTTGGCATAGTCTGGAATATGAAAGGACAAGTCCTTGTCATATCCAAGACCAGTTTTGTGCTTGTTGTGGACAAGCTGCTCCCAAGGTCTGATGATGGGCTTGGGAACTGCAGACTGAGTTTCTGCATCTGCATGTACAACTGCTGCTTTATCTGAATGAACTATAACATTATTGTCTTGCTGTTTATGGGAGTCTGTTTCAATCTTCTGAACAGAAACAGGTTCAGAATGATGACTCCACTGTTGTAATTCTTCGTGCTGTAGTTGAGATTCACGCTGCAAGAATTCAATCTGTTCTTGTGCATATTGTAGACATGTCTGAATTTCTAAGAGAGATCCTATGTTGATTTGTAATGTGTCATCAACAGTAGATCGTATAAGAGTTTTCATGAACTCTAATACTCACTGATTCTGGCCATTTTTCTTCAATGTCAGATTTACACCTTAAAAAACTGATCACAATTATTACTTAATGCAAAAAAGTAATATCCACTCATAGTTCACAGCAATATCTTGTATAAATGTGCAGAAAATGAATCAGGGAATCAATGCATATATATGTAGACAGAAACTATAATGGGTTTTAAATCCAATGCCACAATTGGGGCAGCAGCAACTGCAAACTTGCTTGGATCCTTCAAGTACTCCTTCACTTTCAAATCAGCATCAGCAACAAGTTCCCAAAATCTTTATCACACGCATATAAACATGCACCTCAACTTTTTTTTACCCAAATCAAAAACCTCAATAGCTGGCAATTTCACAACTGTACCATTTGCATGCGGAAGCTTATCTTTCATGTCGTTCAAAATCATTCACCATTGATTTCATACTTTCATTAAAAACCATCATATATGGAATTATCTCAATTCCAATATCTACTCATCAGCAGGCAAATTCATAACTTCTTAAACCCAATGACTCAAATCATTCAAATGCTCATCAACCCAATAAACATCATTCATATATGACTAAAATTCAATGAAACAATGTGCCCATCTTTTAATATTCAATTTAACATTATTTTAATCAATGAAAGGCTTGGACTTGTCCTTACTCAATGCGCCCTTGATCTTTTAACAGTGGTACAAATGATCCCCAATGAATCTCAGCCTCCTAAAATGATGAAGAATTCGGTTTTCCAGGCATCTCGAACTCCTACATATATATGCCCTTGGATTCAAATAAGGAAATGCTTTCGGCCTGCAAGAATGAATGGCTCTTGCCCTATCAAGAACGAATGGTTCTCGACCTATCAAGATCTGATGTCAAATAATATACCTGAGCCCCTGAATCATAGAGATAAATTTGGTCCTGAGAATGAGCAATAAACTCGGTCTCATTGAGTCCTCCTGAAGTTACCCTCTTGTTGATACTTTTTGGTTCCTTGTCACAGCTTTAATACTTCCACAGATTTTAGAATTTAACTCAGGATCATACTTCAGAAACACCCATCTTGGCCACTGATAAAGCCAGAACTCCACTAACTGATTAATACTGTGTCACTTCCACAAATTCTCTCAGTTTTGGCAATCTCGTTGGCTGTTGTTTCCAAACAGACAGAAGATTACATCTTGTCTTCCATCAAAGCTGTGTACGAAAGAGAGAGATCTCGCCAGCTATTTAAATGGAATTGTAGCCACATTTAGGATTCTATACTGTCTGAATTACGGGCAGTGTATGCAATATTGATAGTCAAACGGATATAATGTTGTTACAGCGGTATTGTCATGACCGACGGGAGCTGCTGAATTTCTTGTTATCTGCTAGCCTTGTAAAGAAAGTTGTGATGCCACCTGGCGTCGTAACGCTGTGGGTTTAAATGATATTAACGTTTGAATCATTTGAACGCTGATCCGGTGTTCTGGAAGCCCTTGTCGGTAAAGATTTTCTTCCCCAAGGATCAGATATTTTCACGCGAAGGCCTCTCATTTTGCAACTTGTTCAATTCCCTGCATGAACGGATGAAGCTTCTGAATGGGGTGATTTTTTTTTTATTTTTTTTACATTTAGGGAAAACGCTTTACCGATTTCACAATGATTCGTAGGGAGATCCAGGCGAAAACAACAACATGTGACATGTTAAATGCATAACAAACCCCCGCAATTGGACAGGAATGAACATAGTTCATCAAACGGTGTTTCCACAAGACTTAAATGCTCAATGCAAGTTTCATTTTACATACTGCAACCAATATCAATTATTTTGAAATCTCTTCAAAAATAGACACCAGCGTAACTTCATGGTCTTCAACACAACGCTACGATGCCAAAACCATAACACTCAATTCTGAAAGAATAGGTTAACTGCCATTACATATTCAATTAACAACAGAAGCGTCTGATAAACAACATCATATAAACATTGCATGATCTTAATTTTTATCCCTGCTACAATTTTTAGATCACTGAACCCATTCTTATCAAATACAAATAAACAATAATAGACAGCACATAAACGACTACTGCAATACTGCTGTTTTTGCCAGATTGTAATCTTTCAGCGCCTTCATTTAATAACTTTGCCAAACTCGTTGGCTTGTGTTCCTCCTCTGAAATTCCAAATGTCAATTCACTCAAGACCCACAGGGCCCATGACTAAGACGCAAATGGGTAGCGGTCGCTTTGCTGCGGAAGAAGATGGTTTTACCGTATATACAAGGGCCATACAATTGTTCACAATAACCAAACGCAATGCACCCATCAGCTCGAAATCTATTGAAATATGCTTCGTCGTAGGTGTGGCAGCGGCCCTAGGATTTCATTTTATGCTCGGCCCTTTCTATAGCAGAAATGACAGTCAGTTTGATGGTCCAACCGGGAGTTGTTATTCATATCCTTATCACGACGGCTTCCAGTTTCAGCGAGACAGCTACTACAAGCTATGGAAGCAGCTGGATGATGCCTATGGTGCCAGAGAACGGCGTCTTTCAATGAAGGAGGAGGATCTTGCCAGGCAAGAACAGGCTGTTCGAACTCGGGAAGAACCTTTTACACACTGGACAGCACAGGAAGCAAGCTATAATGGAGAGGCCGAAGAGTATTGACCATTTGAGGTCACATTTAGCTGGCCATTGATGGTGAAGGGGCCGCGACAGCGGCTCTCCCGGGTGTGAGAACAAGCGCAGCGGGTCTCTTCTGAGAGAAACCGTTTATGGAGCAGCGACGACAGCGAAATAGAAGGGAATATGGCAAACAAAATTAGAATGTAACTGATGGACAACGTTCAGAGAATATGAAACGTTTATGTAGTCTGAGCGTATTCAAATGAACAAGGCGCGGGAATCATAAATAGAATATATCAGGGCAGCGCAGGTGTGGCAGACAGAACGCAGGTATTGTCAGGGGTATGGAGGCGTTTTTATATGGAGAGCAGACACCAGCAGCAGTATAATCAAGTTGCAGCTAAAATTGAGCTGAAGAAATATTTAATGAAATGCAGAACTCACTGGCACAGAAAAGCCATAAAACAAATGGCTCAAAATAATTATGCAAGGCAGAACACGCCTGCTCTGATACCATGTTAAACAGACATGGACAGCGGGAACAGTAGAAAGATAAATCATGCATTGCCTTTTTATTAACAATCTGATATACATTTATAGTACATTTGGTGACCGTTGGGATTCACATCCCAAGGTCTCTTGGACTGCTTTGTCCATTCGGCTTCCACGCTAACCCTTTAGAATTAGGTGTCCAACAGTTTTCCCAAGTTGGGTTTTCCCAAGGACAATTGTCCAAAAATAACGGTCTCATTTTTATTGTGTGTGCTAGTATTTTCTCAATTTCCAACACTATTATTTTTTTGCAGTGTATTTGTGAAAGTTGCAGTGTGCTTAATTCGGTATTTGTCGTAGCAAATAAATTGTTAAATTAATTAACAACTAGGAAAATTAATTCCAATTGCTGCAATAGGATTACAGTATTGGAATTTTCACAACGTTTCCAATGGGTTTTCATTTCGACACGCGTACCCATTTCCCTGTATCACGCAGCTTGGTTGCAAGTCTTTTAGCAATTGTTAGAACAATGCTCAAGTTGATGAAAAATTGGGTTTGATGAAATCCTACTATTATCACATTAAATGTTTTCATTACAACTTGAACCAAAAATCGTTTGAGGCTACTAATTCGCAAGCATGTGGTGAAACAGTTTGACATAAAGGAATTTATAGTTGCAATCTTATGTCATATATTTTTCATCATATAGTTGTTGAAAAAATAGCTAGTAAGAATCACTGCAAAATCCATAACATTGTGAGATATCACAATATCACACTAGAAACAAAAGATTGGTAGGAAAAAATCACATTATGACCTCAAGAAAATGCCAAGCTAGAGAAAGGAGCACACAAAAAAGTAAAATCATTTTTTTGGCAAGCTATTTGTCTTTGAGACAATTAGGTATTGAAAAGGGAGAAGTTTATCATCAACAACCAACAATCCTCAAAGGACCAAACTATCCTTCTCATCACAATCAAAGGCCTCTAACTTGTTTTATTTTGATATTTATGGAAGGGTTTGCAAAATATATGTTGATTACCTTCTATTATCATTTCTCCAAGGTCATAGAGACATAGATTTGATTTCTTTACCAACATTCGTTTATGTTCATTTGTTTTTGTTTCACTTTTTAGGCCTAGGTTTGAAACCAAATTGGGGCTTGCCAATAGGGACAAAGTCCTAGACCTATTTTGGGAGTATGGTGTGTTGAAGATAAGACAAACCGACAAAAAATGAATTCTACGTTAAGTATCCATGATAAGAGAAGACACCTACTGGAAATACACCTTGCTAAAATCCCACATCATGCAGTTGCGATTTTAAATACTTCATCCCCAAAAATTATGCGAGTTTTCCTAGCAGGCTCTTTATCAAAAGGACAAGGGGAAGAAAAAGGCAATGACTCTAAAACCTAAAATTTCCCTTAATGGAGTAGCTACATCCTCAAGAACCATGGGCATATATAAAACTAGGGGGGTTGATTTTTTGTGAAGCATCGAGAGGTATTCCCGCATGCCTAAGTCGGGCAAGAAGAATTATGAAGAATTAAATAAAAAAATGATTTTTGAATCACAAATCCGCCTAGAAAAATCAAGTAGGCCCGGAAATTCATAGACAAATGTAGGTCACTCATGAAAGGTCAGATAAGAAGGGTCAAGAAGTTTTTTTTTTTCTTTTTTTTTTCACGAAGCTCAACAAAGCCAGTGGATGGCCAATGTGGGCTTCATTGATCCTTTATCACCAGAGATTAGATGCAATTGAAGCAGATGACTATGACAACTTTACAAAGCGTGCATATATTGGTAAAGTAAAAATAAATAAAAACTCTCAATGTTACATGTGGCTTGCCAATGAACCCTCGTTTATTCACCGTCAATTTCAAAGCTATCTCAAATAGAACAAATGTACTAATTTGTAGGTGCATTATGGACCTCATCTTCTGCTTGTCTTGAAAGATCTTACATACACTTTCCCCAAAGGAATGAAGGTGGGTGTAGTGGGGTCAACATATAATTCTTGCAAATGTTGAGTGATTGACGGTTTGTAATCAAGAATGTTCACTATCCATGTCGAGGCTTAAAAGGAGGGGAAACCCCGCATTGAGCGGTTTGGCGAAATGGCCATCTAAAGATCTACAGTCAAGATACAATGCAACAGGTACCCTCATCATTTATGAAACCACAATAAAGGGGTCCTGCATAGCTGTTTTGGGTTTCCACAAAACAAAAAATTGTTTTTGACATGTGCATGGTGAAAGCTACACTCACAAGACCCACCATTTTATATTAAATTTTATCTTATGTATATGTTTTGTTTGAACGTTCAAATGCCCGTAATAAAGTTATGGCACATATTGTAAAGATTTTATAAAAGGGTGGGGCTTCATTTTGTAAAGGGAAATTTTATTTTTAATATTATATATAATATTAAATTATTAATTTTTTGTAATTTATTTATTATTATAAACTCTTTGAAAGAAAAATAGTTTCATAATTGAAGTAATCCAGTTTTATAACTAATCAAAAACAGTTAAACTATGGGGGAAGAAATAAAAGACGTGCAGCAAGACAAAATAGGGTTTCAGAGTCTGAGAATTTGGGAGGATTATGTAATGAAGAAAATCTCTTGAAGACCCAATTAACAAAGTCAAATTGATTCCGAATTTGATAATGTCACATTTTGTATTTTCTTTCGTGTACATATTAATTGTTTCATTTTCTCTTCCACTGAAAATAACGTACAAAGCACCAAGTTACATTTTGTTAAATTTTAGGTATGTTCTATGCTTATAGAAATTTACTTCATTTTTTCATATTAGCTCAATATCAATTCCAAATAAAAATCACATCATCATGATAGTAAAGTGCAGATAGAACATAAATATAAACATCATAACACAAGCCAAGACAAGAGGACACAAGATGTGGCACCAGCCAGGGACAAACCCCAATGTGGGGAAACCCTTGATCAATTCTTCTTATATTCTTCAATAGTTCAGTAGAGAGAGAGATCGTAAAAATATACAAAACGGATATTTATGACAGCAGTAGAAAACCCCTGACCAGAGAAGTTTATTGGTCAATCTAGACAGAATCTTTCATCCAAGAAGCATCAACAGGAAGCACATCAAACTGAGCCAAACATACTCAATCATTGACCCAATATTTCTCCCAAAACGTTGTTGTCCTCAAGTTGTACTAGTTTTCACTGTTACATGAGTTGGTGCATCAAACTTCGAACCTCATCCTTGACACAGTCATGATCCACGTTGAGGTTTCATCATTGCCATACTTCCAAGACTGGCTTGCGCAACCCTTAACACAATCTATGTTGTTGGTTATGGCATGCAGCCTAGCCCAACAACAAGTAAGGTCTACACACAACAGCCAACTATCTTGACCCTTGAACAGCAATGTGTCTTCTAATCTTCTCCTAAGAGATCTTAGACAAACTTGTTTGACCTTCTCTTTGAGGGTGCACTAGACCTTAGATTAGCCTTATTAAACACGGTCAAATCCCACATTGTCTAGGCTCCTTCTTGTTGTAGATTAAAGGTCTTTATTTTGTCGTGGCTAGGTCTCTATAGACTGTGGATTAGAGCCTCTTTTGAACATCAGATAAGAGCTCCTCTGTGATATGGATCTGGCCTCTCTTTGTTGCATTTAGGCCTCCTTTGAATGTGGTATAGGAGCCTTCTAGGATAGTGGATTGTAGCTCTCTTTAGACAGCATACGAGAATCTAATTATTGCGTAGTTAAGGACCTTTAGGGACTGTGTATTGAGCCTCCCTTTAACTGTGACATAGGGCATCTTACAACTGCGTTTGGAACCTCCCTTCTCTGCGGATTTAAGTCTCTTCTAGACTACGTATTAAGAGTCTTCTTTTCTGTTGCTTAAGCTCTTCTCAATACAATTGCTAGGGTCTCCATTACCTGCGTATGGGAGCCAACCCTATGATTGCGGCTAGGGCCTCCACTATCTGCAGTTAGGTCACATTAAGACAGCGTATTACGGTCTCTTCTAGACCTACGTTTATTAGGACAGCAGCTTAAGGTTTCTTCTAGACTTGCGTTAAAGCCTCTCCTTGTTGTGTTATAGAAGCCTCCTTGACTGCGTTAAAGCCTCTCTTCCATGACTGCATTAAAGACTCTCCTCCATGGTAGCGTATTCTTTTAGAGACTTCTCCTTCCACCAAAACCCAAACAAGTGTAGAGAAAGAGATCACAAGAGATGTGTCTAAAATGACTTGCAAGCTACCTCTATTTATAGTGTAGCGTTGAAGATAAGATAGGGTAAATTGGTTACTGGCCAACCTTGACGAATTATCACATAACACAAATAAATACATATCTCCATGAATACATGTCGGAATCGAATCATATTTAGATCAATCCTACACCTCTCGACGAGAGGAATCCAAGGAAAATATCAGCTGCCATAAATAAGAAGACCCACGTGGAGTTTGGCCCTAGTTTCCAATTTTAACACTCCCTCTCAACTAGGGAGAACTCCATCTGCTAATCCATCTGTCAGTCCGTACTATCTCTGCCATCAATGCAATGCCCTGCACTGCTCTGCTATGTTGAACTATGAAGAAGAAGTGGTTGAGAATGTATCGTACCATCCTCTACTAATCCGAAGTCAGTCCCATATAAAGAGTGTCTCATGCCACTCTTACTGATCTGAAATCAGTGCAAATAAAGAGAGTGTATCATACCACTCTTACTAACCCAAAGTTAGTTCCAATTGATCCCAAATCAATATCATACTAGCATAGGGAGTACGGTACTACACGAGGCGTCCATCGGTAGTACTATGGTCCCCATCCTCATTTCCTTGTTCATTGGCCAAATGAGAGGTACTTCCCATGAGTCCCAAACTGCATGGATAGGATGTCTCAGCAAGAGAAGGATGAACCACTCATCCTACCTACATGTCACCATGGGGTATCCCAAGGGAAGGTTGAACCACTCACGTTGTACGCAACAAATCACTAGGTGAAGGCTAAACCACTCACCCTATGACTGTGTCTTAACAAGAGAAGGATGAACCACTCATCTTGCCTACATAGAAAACCACTAGGGGAAGGCTGAACCACACACCCTATGGTTGCTCATCACTCCAAGAAGTACCCCCAAGCCCCCCTAGAGCTCCCAGAGCTCAATGTCCATATCATATAGGACCCCCAAGAGAGGGTCTCTCCATGACTCCTTGTCATTCTCAAAAAGTCGAGAATTTGACCTTTCCAGGGGCTTCGTCAGAATATTGGCAACCTGCACATCAGTCCCAATGTGATAGAGCCTCCTTGCTCCTTGTTGTACCATATCCCAGATAAAGTGGTACCTGATGTCTATATGCTTGGAGCAATCATAAAACACGAGATTCCTCAGCAGTCGAATCCCACTCTGGCTGTCACAAAAGATCATGATGGTATGCAGCACATGTCCAAACAGCTCACAGAAGAGCTTCCACAACCAAACAGCTTCTCAAGAGGCCATACTCTCAGCTATGTCTTCAACCTCAGCGGTGCTCAAAACAACCGTCTTTTGCTTCCTGCTCACCTAAGATATCGAAGCAGAACCCAAAGAGAACCAGCATCCGGAAGTGCTCTTGCGATCCTCCACACTCCATGCCCAATCAACATTAGAATAATCATGTAGCTTCACATTCCCAGCAATGTATCTTAATCCATGAGAGATTGTGCCCCGAAGATATCTCAAAAATATTGTTGGTACAAATCCAATGTGAGTGATGAGGCTCAACCATATATTGGCTCAACATGCTAACTGCAAAATATATATCCGAACGAGAGTTCACAAAGAACATCAACGCTACTATGAGTTGATGAAACTCAAAGGCATTTCCCAAATCAAGTCCGACAGCACTACCGCATAACTTCTCAAAGTTAAGCTCCATCGGTGTAGTCATGGGCTTGTAGTCCACCATTCCAAATTCGAAATCCAACTCCCTCTTACTTTTGCAAATGAGAGTGTATGTACCTATCAGAAATAGGTCATCTATATAATGCAGCAGTATGCAAGGTCTATCATCCACAACCTTAAAGCAATGGTTTGGATCGGCTTCACTCCTAGTGAATTTCAGCTTCATCAGATAGCTATCAATCCTCTCATACCCAACCTGGGGTGCTTGCTTCATACTATAGAGAGATTTCTTTAACCTGCACGCATGAGATTCTCGATCATGAATCTCAAACCCTCGGATTGTTCCACATTCGTGGTCTTGCTATTACATAAGGGGGAATGTTCCCCTTGTAAGATTTCCTTTGGTACATCTCTGACATGTACCTTTCCATCGATGAATGCCACCTTGTAAACTTTGTCTTCCATTGCTGAAATGGACACCAGGTTCTTCTTGAGATCAGGTACATATAGAACTTCTTGTAAATGAATCGAGTTTCATTGATCCAATTGAAGAGTAACATTCCCTACACCCTTTACGGGATAGGTGGCATCATCTCCAAGAAAAATCTCCAAGTTTGTTTCCTTCTCTATCAGATTAGAGAGAGCTTCCTTGTATCTGGAGAAGTGTGTTGAGGCAAGACTATCAATAAGCCAATTTCCCAACGAGTCCAGAGGAGAGGTAGTAGAGAGGGCCAATATAAGATAATACTTCTTTTGCTAATCAAAAACAACACTTGATTCTTCATACTTGGAGTTCCTTGCTTTCTTGAAGAGTCGGCCATTTCCTTGATGTCTTGCATTCCTTTTTCCTTTGTCATTCCTTCGATCATTGAAGATGCCCCTAGAATGATTGAAATCATCATCATGAGATGTGTCCCTTCTTATTTCGACATTTCCTCGCATAATGGCCAAACTTATTGCAAGCAAGGCATCTGCCCTTCCTTCCACCCTTAGATCTGGACTGTCCATTGAAGTGACCTTTAGGTATGCCACCAGACGCTTTTGTTCCGCCACTCTGATAATCTTCTTCACATCGGCTTCACCCTTGGTGTATTTGTTCTTTGGAGCAGCCGGTGCATTTGATGGAGGCTCAAGGATTTTACCCTTCACGTAATCAAGCACTTCTTGCTCTCGGGAAGTGGGATGAGGAACCCATTGAGCCTTTTGTCCTTTCCAACTATCTTCAGTGATTTCTCTTTCACACTTGCTTGGGCTTTGTCTTCACCTCAGCTCTGATACCATGTTAAATTTTAGGTATGTTCTATGCTTAGAGCAATTTACTTCAATTTTTCATATTAGCTCAATATCAATTCCAAATTAGCAATTACATCATCATGATAGTAAAGTGCAACTAGAACATAAACATAAAGATCAGAAGACAAGCCAAGACAAGAGGACACAAGATGTTGCGCCATCCAGGACAAACCCTAATGTGAGGAAACCCTTGATCAATTCTTCTTATATTCTTCAATAGTTCAGTAGAGATAGAGATAATACAAATATACAAAATTGATATTTATGACCGCAATAGAAAACCCTTGACCAGAGAAGTCTGTTGGTCAACCTAGACAAAATCTTTCATCCAAGAAGCATCAACAGGAAGCTCATCAAACTGAGCCAAACATAGTCAGTCCTCGACCCAATATTTCTCCCAGAACGTTGTTGTCCTCAAGTTGTACTAGCTATCACTGCTACATGAGTTGGTGCATCAAACTTCAGACCTCATCCTTGATACAGTGATGATCCAAGTTGAGGTCCCATCACTGCCATGCTTTCAAGACTGACTTGTGCAACCCTTAATACAATCTATGATGTTGGTTATGGCCTGCGGCCTAGCCCGACAGCAAGTAAGTTCTACACACAACACCCAACTATCTTGACCCTTAAAGTTTTACTTTCTCTCTCCTTTGACTAGATTTGGCATGGAAAAGTGGTATGGTTATTTTGACTATGTCTAACTGCAAATTTAGATGTACAAATTGATTGAATTGGACAATTTCTCATAAGAAAAGGTTTTTGGGATTGTCCCTTGTTTTGGGGTTTTCCCATGGTAATTTTGTGTCTCTTGTGCATCTTTATTTTACTATGATCTTTACTTCCCTCTTATATTTATGGTTGAAATTTTCTGAAGCGTAATTGCTTAATGATCTAAAATGTGCTAAAAAATAAATTGATGGAAGTAATTATTTGGCAGAAAATTGTGTTTGTCTTAATTGCACTTAAAAATCAACATGGTATGAGAGCTTTGGTGAAGGAAACGACATTGAGATCACTGCTAAGAGTCCTACTTTTTCAATCTGATTATTGTCTAGATCTATGACCATGGGTTCCTATTCTAAGACGGAAAACAAGTTGGAAGGTGCTACAAATTTCAGGGCTTGGAAGGCAAGGATTGATCTTACTCTTGCAGAGAATGATGTATGGGATTATGTGAAGGCCAATGTGACTGATCCTCAAGACAATGAAGGAAAGGCAAAATTCAAGAAGAATGAGATCACAGCCATGAGGATCATTGTTGAGTCCATCAGAGATCAGTTGATCCCATATGTTTCACATTCAAAAACTCCAAAGGATATGTATGATGCTCTCGTAGGATTGTACTCCATCAATAATATTGGTCAGAAAATGAGTTTGAAGAATCAACTTCGTGATGTTCGAATGACAAAGGATGACATTGTAGCTTCTTATTTCATAAGAACCTTCCAATTGAGAGATCAACTTAAAGCTATTGGTGAACCGATTTCTAATACAGAACTTGTAACTATAGCACGCAATGGTTTTCCTTTCTCATGAGATCCATTTGAACCAACATTTGTGGAAGAAAGGATGTTCCAAGTTTTGATGAATTATGGACCTTTTGCACTAAAGAGGAATCTAGACTTGTCTCAAGAAGGAGGATTCAAAGACCTCAAGACGGTGATCAAACATTGGCAGCTCAATCTAGGAATGGAAAAGGAAGAAGGAATTTTGGAAGGTTTCAAAAGAATGCAGGAAGAAGACTAGCTCCCTCTCAAGGAAGAAAGGATATGTCGAAAATCCAATGTTTTTGTTGCAACAAGTATGGCCACTATCGAGACAAGTGTCCTGAAGGGAATAATAACAAGAGGAGGAAGGGCAAGCATCATGCCTCAGTTGCAGACAATTATGATGATGAGCATCCACATCAAAAGGAATCCAAGAATGACACTACAAAAGCATTAGTAACTAATGATTAGGACAGGGATATGTTTTACTAGGTTGATAAGATTGCAAAAAGATTTCAGTGATTTCTGCAAGTAGGCAAGGAGCAAGAGGGAGTTGACAATTCCCTAAAGTCCTCAAAAGATAAGCACTATACATTTGTCTTCCTTGATTATTATTGTTTTGATTTGTTAGCCTCTTGTCTTTGTTTCTTTTGCTAGGTTATAATCATTCTTCCATGGCCTCCTAGTGAGGATTGCAAGGATGCTGTGAAGACTACCAAGGCTCTGGCAGTAGATGGAAACTATGGAAGAACGAAGCAAGGTCTGTGGCAAGAGGATTCTCCCTAGAGTGATTCATGAGCAAGAGGGAGAAATTGTATTGATATCTAGAAATTGTGAAGGATGTCATTGTGCCAAAATCCATGGAAAAGTTACTGAAGACGTCAACGTGGATTTACAAGATCTAGCATTTGGTAAATGGCATAAAGTATAAAGCAAGGGTTCTCCCGGAAAGAGGGAGAGGATTATGATAACACATTTGCTCCAGTTGCTAGGTACACTTCCATTAGATCTATTATAGTTATTGCTTATATTGCAAGTTGGAAATTACATCAAATGGATGTCAAAAACACTTTCCTCAATGAAGTATTTAAAGAAGAAGTGTACATAGTGCAGCCTCAAGGATTTGAGGTTCATGAAAGGGAAACTCGTTTGCAAATTGAAGAAAATTTTGTACGGATTCAAGCAACCACCTTGGGCTTGGTACTTTCAGATTGATGGATATTTGATGAGTCTTGGTTTTACTAAAAGTGATATTGAGCAAAACTTATACTTCAGAATTGTTAAAGATGAGCTTTTAATTTTGTTACTATATGTTGATGACTTGTTTCTGACAAGAGCAGAGGACCTCGTTGTCCAATGTAAGAGGGAGCTAATTTCCAAATTTGAAATGATCATGGTTCAATGCATTATTACTTGGGATTAGAAGTGTGGCAGAAGACAGGTGAAATTTTCCTTGGTCAAGGAAAGTATATTATTAAGACCCTTTAGAGATTTGGGATGATGCACTGCAAGTCCATGGATACTCCCATGGTGAATAATTTGAAGAAGTTGCAAGATTCTAATTCTTACTTGGTTGATCCCTCTATATATCGTTAATTGATTAGCTCATTAAACACTTTGTTTAACATCAGACTTGATATTTGCCATATTGTAAACACTTTGAGTCAGTTCTTGGTGGAACCAAGGCATGTACATTGGATTGCAGTGAAACATATATTGAAATCTATGTGCGGCACTATTGGTTAAATATTGAGATATGCATAGAATGGTGAACTACAATTGCATGGATTCACCAACTCGGATTGGGCTAGATGTACCAAAGATTAAAAGAGCACTTCATCATGTTGTTTCAGTTTGGACTCTACTATGATATCTTGGATGAGCAAGAAGCAAACATCTGTTGCACTTATCATTATTGAAGCTAAATATATTGTTGCTAGTTTGGCGAGTTGTGAAGCGATGTGGCGTTGGAAGTTACTCGCCAGACTATTTGATTTTGTGTTGGAACCGACCATGATTTATTGTGACAATCAAAGTTGTATGAAGCTTTCTAAGAACCTAGTTTTCCATGACAAGTTGAAGCACAATGAGATCAAGTACCATTACATCCAAAGCAATATTCAAAAAAGAGTGGTGAGGCTCCAACACATCTCTAATGATGAACAAGTTGTTGATATTCTTACAAAGCTTGTGCCCTAGATGAAGTTCATTTACTTCATAGATAAGCTTAGAGTGGTTGACAATCCCTCCCTGGGTGAAAGGAGTGTTGATATTGTAGCATCCATGAGTCTGGATTGCTTCCTTAGGTCATAGGGTTTGATTGGGAAACCATGGTTTATGGTTGGGGGATTGTCTCTATAAGCATCAAAGCCTAGACTGCTCCCTTGGTCATGGGGTTTGACCTAGAAGCCATGGAGTTTGGCTAGGGAGATTGCTTCAATAAGCATCAAAATTGGATTGCTCCTTTGGTCATGGTGTTTGACCTGGAAGCCATGGAGTTTGGCTAAGGAGATTCGCTCCTCGATTGCTCCTTTGGTCGTGGGGTTTGGCATGGAAGCCATGGAGTTTGGATGGGAAGTTTGACTCAGTGAGCATCAAAGCCTGGATGACTCCCCCTTTTCAAGGATTTTTGACCATATTCCCATGGGGTTTGGCTAGTGGGTTGAGCTTGTGCCTCGTAGCATTGGGTAGGTATTTATCATTCATGACATGTGACAATAAATGGGAATGGTAAAATGGGCCCAAGCTTCACCTTGAGTCAGGTGGGGTTCCTGACATGTCTCTAAGTGACGACTTGCTGAGTTGGTGACCATAGGACTAGTGGGTGACTAATTCCTCTATTGGATGTTGATCCGGGGATGCATTAAATCTTTTAACCTTTAAATACAAGTTGACCTCCTCCACTTTGACCAATTCAGACAACACAACATTTCTTCTATTCTTTTGCTCACGCGTGCAAAGTCAAGGAGTACGAATTGGATTGTTTGACCAAGTATAGAAGTTGTTGTTTGACCTAAGTTTGACCAAATCTAATTTGTTTCATCTGACCAAGAATCAAGCTATTGTTTGATTGAGATTTTGACTAAGATTGCCCGCGAAAAGGAGGTTGTTTTATCCATAAAGAAATTTAGACTTTGACCTCAAAGAAATCGGACTTTGACTGCAGCTAAGCGTAGGTCCGAGCTTGACCTCAGACTAAATTTCGAACTATTGACCAGTATTTTCTTTTGGTATTTCTGGAGGTTTGACCAGCATGGACTAGTTGGTATTTGACCAAGTTTGACTGGTATCTTTGACCTAGATTTGGGCACAAATTCCAAGAATATTTTGAATTGTAAATATTGCTAGAGAACAAATTTCTCCTAAGAAGAAAAGTTTATTCCCTTAGTCAGGGACCTCCAAAAATTAATTCTTCTAGAACCCACGAACTTTACTTTTGGAGAACTTAATTTTACCCATGACACAAAATTAATTAAATTTTTTGTTGAGGATTTTAATTTAATTTTGCCAAAATTTTAATTAATTGACTGATGATAGGATTACTAATTTTTCCAACCCTCTAATATTTTTTACATGAAAATATTACAATTTAATATGTGAAAGGGGAACACCCATTCGTTATAGACCTTCAAATATTTAGCCAATTTTGCGACTCAAAATATGATCTAGTAGACCAAGTAATTTGTAATAAAATAATGTAGCCAATTAGCTAGGATTATTCCCAAATTACTTTTACAAGGACTCGATAAAAAACACTAGGACTCACTTGATATATTGATGACAAAATCCACCCTAAGTTTGGGGTGAGGTTGGAGGGAAAAGCTTTGTCAATCATCTACGTCTAGAAACACAGATGAATTAGTGAGACAAAAAACCTCCTAGGATAGAAATGGTCACCAAAATACTATGTTTACCTAGGTTGTTACATACATGATGGACTTACTAAGATCATTTACATTATAACCATGCAGATGGGTTTACATCTTTAACAAATTGCCAACTCGTGATGAAATTTGAATATGTGAACACTAGAACATGACAGATCCCTTTTGCAAAAAGAGGGGTGTATTTCTATAGGGTCGTTGACACATAGAGGTCAACAGTATGGCAGGTTTGGATTCATTGAACACTTAAGTTTTCCTAAACAAGAGTCCAAATCTGCTGAAGTGCTAATAAAGGTAAAATTCAATCGAAAATGGTGATCAAATTACTGGCTGCTTTATTAGTGTCCAACTTTCCAAAGAGATTAGAATTTAAAAGTTACAGAGAGTACAGATAAGAAAAAAAATTGGCTATGGAGAAATGAAAGTCTGACACAGAGTAAGACATCTCAGGACACTACCAGGTCGACCAGGGTAAACCCTTACTTGAGCAAATTAATTGGTGTTACAAAAGAGATGGGCAAAAAAAAGATTGATGGTTCAGTTTCTACATATAGCTTATTCCTATTTCAACCAAGCTTCAAAACTCAAAGATGGGGAATCAATAGTCCCAAAAGAGGTTGTGGGTATCTCTTGCTGAAGGCTTTGCAAGCTCTTTAGTTTGAAGGACAATTTACTTCCCCAACCTCATTTCCCTTTCAGATTCCTAAGTTCTAACTTCACCACTGTCATTAGAATCTAACATCTGGATTTAAGAGGAGAATAGAATCTGGAGTTTTCATATGTCGTCCCTATACAAAAAATCCAAGAAAATTCTCATCAACATAACAAAACACCCCAGAAAAACAATGGTAAACAGGGAGGCATCAGAAATACCAAATACTTCAATGTCCGTAGATTGAAGCCCTTTGTATTTGATAAATGATCTAAAAGACGTCCTGGAGTTCCTACCTGTTGGAAACATGCAGTAAAAATGTTAGATTTTATATTCCTTTAATTTGCAAGTAAATAAATTTTGCAGTGACATTGACAGTAAATCAAAAGAAAATGCAGGAGAGCTAATGAAATAATCAAGATCTCTCACATATTGCAATCAAGAAATTAAGAGTTGATTGATAAACTATAAACAACTGCACTGCAAGTCCATAACAAGCATTCCAAGGCATTAAAGAAATGATGTACAAATTCATCGAAAAATGATTTAGGATCAAACTTCAAGTCTTCAACATGAGAAATGTGTTCTTTCTCAAACATACTACCATCTTTAACAATATCTCTCTAGTCTAGACAGTCTTAAGATAAGCAAGTTCGGTGCCTTTCCAAAGCCCTCAAGCCATTTAACAGACCAATACACAAGACAGATTTCAACTGGAGAAATCTCCCAAATCTATCACTATCTAGAAAGCATTACTATTCATAAGAGAGATGGTGTGGTCTTTCTCAAACATACTACCATCTTTAACAATATCTATCTAGTATAGAGAGTCTTGAGATAAACATGCCAGATGCCTTACCAAACCCCTCAAGCCATTGAACAGATCAATAGGAAAGACAGATTTCAACTGGAGAAATCTCCGAAAATCTATCAATATCTAGAAAGCATTACCATCCAACAAGCTTCTAGTCTTACAGTAGCTCAATTGACCATTAACAAACTCCAACTAGATTATTGGTTGTGTGTCTCCCATAACCCAACAGAAATTCCTATCCTTTATAAGCCTTAAGGTGACATTCCCTATCAGCTCCTCTCTCTACACTGCCGATATCATAATACGATTCAGGAATTGTTTGATCAGTAAGGAAGGATATATTATAGACACATTTTATACTAATATACTAGAGACTTGAATATCAAGACTGCATATCAAGATGGAAAATACATACCAAAGGAACTGTCAAATTCCATTAAGACCACGCACACATAAAGGACCTTCAGTAAAATATCTTAGACCATTTAAGTAGAAAACATTTGCCTTTCACATGGTGACCTGACTGATGTATACGTTGGTAACATCCTTCAACTATCTCTACCATTAAACCATTATAGACTGTTAGATTCTGGAGCACCAATTGCAGCAGCAAATGATAAACCTTAGCAAAACTAAGGTTACACTGTTCTAGACTTAAGAAAAGAGCTTCCCACATCTACACTTCTCTTCAAGATGCATCCAAGTAGACATTGTGTTTTATGTAGTCGCACACATATTTCTATCTTTCCACCTTTGGAATTCCCTGTGTACTACAGCCTTGACGGGGTAAGAATTAGGCTTCCCTCATTTCAAGAGATACAATTCCATTTTCAAGAGATTCGTAATAAGAGCCAAATCTTTGAATGCTTAGTGAGGCCCCTTTATTGACTCACTAATATGCTGTGCTTGACATGATTAACATATAAAGGTGCATTACATAATCTGCACTAATTTAATTTCTTTACCATGTCCTGAACATAGATGTTATGTAAAAATTAGTTAGGATTATATAAAATTAGATTAGCTGTAGTTATTTAGGCAAAAAGGCATGACCAAAGATCATGCCCTTACACCAAGAGGCACCTAAGGTTGTATATAACCGGGCCTCTCTCTAAAAATGTAATCATTCGATTCAGTGTTCATATATATATATATATATATATATATTTCTGTTTATCAATAAGTTTTCACATCATCTGGTATCAGAGCCAACACGAACTGGTGACACCCACAAGTTCTGCTGGCCATCAGGCTCTACAGGCTTTCAGAAAAAAAACGGTGCGTCTGGACTATCCTTGTACTGCCTGGAGGTGCTGTTACGGTGCTCTGCGACTAAACAACAGCTACGTTTTCGTGGCTGTGCGTGTTCTGGCCAGTCGCTGGTTGTCAGGACGTGGCTACGCCAAGCCATAGCATAAACTCCACGGACTAATTCTGTGGTGACCTGCAGTTGATACGCTGAACCATCGCCGAAAATCTGCATCGTGGACTATCCTGTGTGGTGGACCTGCGGTTAATTGGAATAAACGCTGTGGTGATATTCACTTGAGGGTTTTTCTTTTGAACGGTCAACGGGAGGTGACCAACCAACAGACGTGACTGTCCGCGGTAAATATATATAATATATTTATAACGTCAAAAATATATATAATAACGTTATATATATATATATAATAAACTTATTATAAGTTATAAGTCACATATATAACGTTAATTTAATTAATTAAATTATTTTAATTAATTATTTAAAAAAAATTAAGCTGGTAGATTAATACACGCCGCACAAACCCGCTCAATGTTGACGATGACAATGGCGGATTTCCAAAAAAAATTGGTGGATGCGGAGCATAAGATAAATAACAACCACGACGAAGTCAATAAAAGATTAGATGATCTCCAGATCGAATAGAAATAAAGATGGAAAATAACCATGTCCAAACAAAAATAGATCTCAGAGAGTCCTTAACATTGCTTAAACTTCTATGTAAAAAAATGAATTGTACACCCACACAACTACTACAAGAAAATGAAGAGAAACAAGAGCACAACTCATCAGATTCAACAAAGTCAACAGACTCTCATGAAAAAACTGAATCCCAAAAAATCAACGACACCCCACCAAGAAATGAGTAACGCGACTCTTACAAACAAGCAACTATGGGATACCTTTACCAATCAACACCCATTTTTTGCTCAACCATTAGTGACATACCAGCGAAGGGCCAAAGTCAAGATGCCTAAATTCGATGGAAACGAAAAAAAACATTGTTGCGTGGATAAATAAAGCAGAAGAATACTTTGAGATATATGACATCAATGACGATGACAAAAAGCTCAGGCACGCATCCATTAAAATGGAAGGGGAAGCATATAATTGGTATATGTGGTGGAAAAAGACAACACACATCATTAGTTGGAGAAAATTTAAGGATGCATTCTTTAAAAGATTCCAAGGTGTAAAGGAAGAAGAGTTCTTTTCAAAACTCATCAAATTACGACAAAAAGGAAGTGTGGACGAATACACTCAAGAATGGGAGACCTTAGTAACACGAGTACCTGGGTTATCAGAATCTCGTCTAATTCAATCATACATTTCGGGACTCAAAACCCATTTACAAGTAGAACTTGAGATGCATGACATTACATCAATAGAAGTAGCAAGACGAAAAGCAAAAACAGCTGAAAAGAAATTCGAACAAATAGTTTGGTCAAAATCATAAGAAAGAAATTTAAAAAAAAATAAAAAAAAATAAGAAAAAAAACATATTCAAGACGAAGAATACCACAATATGCGGACGCAAACAATACAAGATATGTTCCACCACATCGTCATGAAGATGAAAAATCTAATGTGCAAACACAAAGGATAAAAGAGGGTAAATGCAAACGTTATGGTGAGAAGTGGGACCCCAAACATAGATGTGCTACAGGAAAAGAACCAAAGAACCTATATAATTGTGAAGCAACCAATGATTCAAACAGTGAAGATTCTGACATAGAAGAAACAGAAGATACCCCAAAATTCTCACCAAAATTAGATGATGGAAGTACTCCACAAGTGTCATTATCAGCTATGACAGGTATATCACAACCTCAGACCTTAAAGTTAAAAGAACACATAAAGAAGAACAACGTAGTGGTTCTCATCAACTCTAGTATCACACACAATTTTTTAGATGCAACCATGGCAAAGAGACTCAATATTTTTTCATTCCCCTTACCAAACATGAAAGTGATGGTAGCTGACGGTAAGAAGATTGAAAAGGTGTGGAAACGCCATAAGGTCAATTTTCAGATTCAAGACTTTAATTTAGAGTCTCCATTCTTTACGGTACCATTAGGAGGAGTAGATGTAGTCTTAGGTATCCACTGGCTATGAACTTTAGGTACTTATGCCGCCAACCATCAAGTACAATTTATAAAATTCAAATGGGGACGTCAAAAGTACAAATTACACGGATTCCAAGCACCAAAGAATCAAATTGTATCATCATCTCAAATGATGAAGATGATTCGAAAAGGAGCACCTACTTATGTAGTACAATGTCACCAATTAGAAATGTTACCTACAAATATGATCAGTGAAGAGTCACCAGAGATACAAGATCTAATTTGGAAGCATGAAAAATTATTTCAAGACTTACCTATGAAGATGTCACCTAATAGGGAAATTGAGCATAGAATAGAAGTCAAGGCAAGATCAAACCCCGTCAACATCAAGCCATACCGATATCCACATCACCAAAAAACGGAAATTGAGATAAAAATCCAAGACCTTTTAAAGTGTAGGATCATCTCGAAAAGTAAAAGTCCTTACGCTGCTCCAGTGGTATTGGTAAGGAAGAAGGATGGTTCATTCAGGCTATGCATTGATTATGGAGGATTAAACAAAATAACAATCAAAAACAAGTTCCCAATTCCCTTTATCGACGAAATGTTGGATGAGCTACATGGCACAAAGTACTTCTCAAAATTGGACTTAAGATCAGGCTACTATCAAATTAGAATCAGATTGGAAGACATACCAAAAACAACATTCTGAACACACGAAGGTCACTATGTATTTAAAGTAATGCCGTTTGGATTAACCAATGCACTAGCAATGTTCCAAGCAACTATGAACGAATTATTTCGTCCACATCTTAGGAACTTTGTATTAGTATTCTTTGACGATATTCTAATTTACAGTCAAAACTTGGAAAGAGCACTTGCAACATCTGGACAAAGTTCTTACACTACTTAAAGAACATCAATTTTATGCAAAAAAATCCAAATGCACCTTCGGAAAGGAAGAAGTAGAATACCTTGGACACATTATATCCCATGAAGACGTAAAGATGGACCCTAATAAAATCAAAGTCATAAAAGAATGGGCCAAACCTATCAATATATCCAAGCTAAGAGGGTTCTTAGGTTTGACTGGATACTACCGAAGTTTTATTAAAAACTATGCACATATAACTACACCTCTGACAAATCTTTTAAAAAAGAATTCGTTTCTATGGGATGAGGAAGCAGGAAGGTGTTTTGAAAAATTAAAGGAAATTATGTCTAATGCTCCCATATTAATAACACTAGATTTTTCTAAACCATTTATCATTGAGTGTGATGCTTCTGGTTTCGGTATAGGTGCAGTATTAATGCAACAAGAACATCCAATAGCTTTTGAAAGTAGGAAGCTCAACAAAAGAGAATGCCTCAAATCCACATACAACAAAGAAATGCTCGCTATCATGCACACACTAGCTAAGTGGAGGCAATATATTTTGGGAAGTAAGTTTTCCATTCGAACAGACCAGAATAGTCTCCAGCATCTCCTTCGGTATAGGTGCAGTATTAATGCAACAAGAACATCCAATAGCTTTTGAAAGTAGGAAGCTCAACAAAAGAGAATGCCTCAAATCCACATACAACAAAGAAATGCTCGCTATCATGCACACACTAGCTAAGTGGAGGCAATATATTTTGGGAAGTAAGTTTTCCATTCGAACAGACCAGAATAGTCTCCAGCATCTCCTTCGACAAAAAACAGTTTCCGAAGAACAACAAAAATGGATTGAAAAAATTGTCGCTTTTGACTTGGAAATACTACATAAAAGAGGTAAAGACAATGTAGTAGCAAATGCCTTATCCAGGAAAGATGAAGAACCAACTTGCAATTTCGGTTGTTGTTCCTGGGTGGCTTAACGAAATTCGAATTGAGTATGCCAAGGATCCAGAAATAACAGCAAAAGTCAATAACCTTTCCAACAACTCAAAATTTGAATGGAAGAATGATATCCTATGGTACAAGGGAAGAATCTATCTAAAATACAAATTCCAAGTTTAAATTTAAGATAATCAAGGAATCACATGATTCACTGTTCGCTGGACATGTAGGACTCTTTAAGACTTACTACAATGCACGTCAATCCTTCTTTTGGAAGGGAATGAATTGCGATATTCAGAAGTATGTAGCAGAATGTGACACATGTCAAAGGAAAAAAAGTGAGAATATTACGACACCAGGATTACTTCACCCTTTAAACATTCCAGATCAAAAATGGGAAGAAATTTCGATGGACTTTATCGAAGGATTACTAGTATCTAAAGGCAAGGACAAGATTTTCATAGTAGTCGACAGACTCACCAAATATGCTTACTTTATGGCAATAAAGAGATCATACTCAACAAAAGGAATCGCTAAAATATTCTGCAAAAATATATATATAAGTTACACGGTTTTCCCAAAATCATTGTGAGTGATAGAGATGCCAAGTTCAAGGGTAATTTCTGGAAGGAATTGTTCAACCATATAGGAACCTACCTAAATATGAGTTCCGCTTATCACCCTCAAACATATGGCCAAACAGAGGTTGTCAATAAATGTTTGGAGGCCTACCTACGTTGCTACGCTATAGAAAAACAAAATAAGTGGGCTCAATGGTTACATCTTGTTGAGTGATGGTATAATTCCACTTATCATACGTCAGCAAAAATGACGCCATTTCAAGCTTTATATGGGTATGAACCCCTGAAATGGAAGAATCTAGCTATTGTCCAGACAAATCTACCTGTTAAAGATCAACTAGAAGAAACCCAAAAAATCGTCCAAATATTAAAAGAAAACTTGAATAATGCAAGGAATTGTATGAAGCAACAAGCAGACCGTAACAAAACCGAAAGAGAGTTTGAAGTCGGAGAATGCGTGTTTGTCAAGCTCCAACCATACAAACAGTTATCCTTAAAACATAAACAAAAAGACAAATTGGCACCAAAGTTCTATGAACCTTATCAGATCAACAAAAAGATTAGCCAAGTTGCGTATGGTTTAAGCCTTCCAGAGACAAGTCGTGTTCACAACGTCTTCCACCTATCTTGCCTTAAAAGGGCACTAGGCAACAATCAATCAACGCAAACAACGCTTCCATCCCTATATGATGAGGGAAGAGTCATTCTAGAACTAGAAGGTATTTTGTCTACTAGAGAAAGAAAGCTTCGACATCGTACTATCAAGAAATATCTAATCAAGTGGAAGGACTTACCCGAAGAAAAAGCTTCTTGGGAGAATGAATCATTTTGTCAACAACATCCATCATTACATATGCTTTGAGGACAAAGCATTCTTTTGAGAGGAAGGCAATGTTATGTAAAAAATAGTTAGGGTTATATAAAATTAGATTAGCTGTAGTTATTTAGGCAAAAGGGCATGACCAAAGATCATGCCCTTTCACCAAGAGGCACCTAAGGTTGTATATAACCGGGCCTCTCTCTAAAAATGTAATCATTTGATTCAGTATTCATTTTTTGATAAGATATATATATATATATATATATATATATATATATATATATATATATATATTTCTATTTATCAAGAAGTTTTCACATCAATAGATGTATTCACTAATATTCATTGACCATTTTCCATGACATCCAGCAATTATTGATCTTTGCATTTCTTTATTTCATAACAGTTGTGTATAGTAGTAGTAAACAACCAGATTGTGTGAATAAATTTTAGAATATATATGCATATCAAACTGCACAGCTTTTAAGCAAAAAACACCCCAGCTAGAAATTGGTAGGAAAATATGGAAAAGTGAATGTTTGATAAAACTGAGTAGCAATAAACATTCCCGGAGTCTAACTCTCCAACATGATATTACAATTTGTAAATCAGACATCTTGCACATGGATATAGGTCCTTAACCAAAGGATCAATCATCAAACTAGGGCAGTACCCACTATCATTATTGTGCCATCATTCCCATACTGTGAAAAATAATGTTAATAATGTTTTAAGGTACGGAACACTGGTCAAAAGCATCAAGTTTCAATGGAACTTGACTTTGAAAGTCAAATATACATGTGCATGAACTAACAAAACAATGCCCATTCAATATTCAAAATTCTAAGATATGGAATGTCCAATGGCATAGTTCTAAAGACAATTGGGATGAGGTTATTTGGTCTGTAACACTTAGATATGCACTCATTTCTCTGCATAACAAGCATTGGAAGAGAGAGACATCTTAAGTGTGTAGGGCTGAGTTTGCTATAAGAATAATAACAGGCATCAATTATGTCCTCTATACAGTAACAAAGTTAGTTTTCGGGGTTACTCCGCAAGTGGTTACACCATGTTTGGGACTGCTTCATGAGATTCAAGATACATGGTGTATGCTCAGCCCCAAAATTGTCCATCATGGATTCGCACATGATAGATGGTCCATGATGGATTTGTTCATTGGAGATGGCTTACTCAATGGTTGTTTGACCTAAGTTAGGTGCCTACATGATATTCTTCCCAAGGGTGTTGGAGATATTATGATAGCTTTTGTGACATTCTATATGATGACCACATGGAGATGGTCACCTTCTAGGAAGACACCCTACTTAGGAGGAGGATAATTTTGCATCCTATGGGGCATTGACGAAGGTCGTGAGAGGAATGTCCATCTTATCCCTAGTGGCATCAACATCATGCATAATGGCTCTAATTTCATAGGCTACGACCAAAAGGTCATTGTCTTTCAACTCAAGGTTGAAGAGTTTGACCATCAACTGAACAACTTCCAATTCTAACTGTGAGTCGTATAGTTCTTTCCACTTCTTCAATACACCATAAGAATTTTGAATTGAAACTATATGACGACTTACCTCTTCACTTATAGAAACAACAATTAGAGCATAGGCTTTGTTGTCTTTGTTCACCCAAATGGCTCTTTATCTAATGTGGGCTTGGTAGATGCATTTTCATCCTCTACTTCACAAATGCCTTACCACTCACTATAAATGATGGTGTGCCTGATCTTTCTAGACCATTCTCAGTAGTTCTCCTTTCCAGTCAGCACTACGCCAACAATGGACATGAGGGAATGCATCTTCGAACAGTGCTTTCTCAAGGAAAAAAACACTTGCACTAATAATAATCTCTTATGGAAAAAAATATCTCTACAATCAATAATGACTTTTGTTTGAATTTCAAACTGCTGCCAACACTAGAATAATAACTTCATATTTAATTTGTTAAACATGCAATATATGTCCTTTTAGTCTCCATATGCTTGTATATCTTACATTCAACTAACAAACCATAGTATAAACAATATTATATAAGACATATGGTATGTCAAAGCCTTATTTTAGTTTGAGACGAATTTAACCTAAACATATACAAAACACTTCGATGAACAATTGGACCGAGGTATTTGAAAACATTAATTCATCTTTTGCCTTTGGTAAGGGTTGAGAGCGAGCTTTCCCTGGGGATACAAAATTGAACCAAACTGTGAGACCCGACTTCATGGTCATAACAACCAAAGGAAACATTATTGTGAGACAGGAATCTCTGATACCAAGACAAGGTGACAAGTAACAACACAGAATGGAAACAGGAGTGGCAGCTTGATCATCTCGATAGATTCAATCACACAAAAACATATCATGAATTTGATAATGAGATTCCACATCTTGAAAGGGGGATCCCTATTTTGGATCAATCTATGGAATCTCCTTCTGAAGCATTGTCTCCACCTCATGAATTGGAAGCTTGATCGTCTCGATAGATTCAATCACACAAAAACATATCATGAATTTCATAATGAGATTCCACATCTTGAAAGGGGGATCCCTATTTTGGATCAATCTATGGAATCTCCTTCTGAAGCATTGTATCCACCTCATGAATTCCCAGCCACTTCTTCAAATCAAGGAAGACCCTTCGAGTGATGTGATTAAAAGGATTGGAAGGCTAAATCTTGATGCAGCCCCATCTCAATCAATGGAGCTACCTGGACCATCTCGGAAAGGTCCCCCAAAATGGCTCACCAAAACACTTGAAAGTGTTCATCCAAATGAGATCGAAAAGACAAAAACCAGAGGTTCGACGAGAGAAAATGGAGATGATGTAGATAATTTTGATTCAATTGATGCAGATGACATGGATATTTCATATGATTGTGAATTTAATTTATCTACTAACTTTGAACCAACTTCTTTTAAAGCAGTTGCTTCTCATGATGAATAGAAAGAAGCAATGTAAATGGAGTATGATGCTTTCATCAAAAATGGAACATGGAAGTTGGTGGACCCTCCATTCAAAACCAAATCAATTGGCAGCAAGTGGGTCTATAAGAACAAGTACAAATCAGATGAGTCACATAACAAGCACAAAGCAAGGCTCATGGCAAAAGTATTTGCACAAAAAGAAGGTGTTGATTATGAAGAGGCTTTCGCCCCCACAACAAAATGGGCCACCATCCAAACTCTCTTCACCTTTGCAACTTAGAATGGATGGAAAGTTCATCAAATGGATGTGAAGACTGCTTTCTTGAGTGGAGACTTGAAAGAAAATGTCTTCATGGCTCAACAGGAAGGTTTTATTGTAAAGGGAAAAGAATAGAAAGTTAGTAAACTTATCAAATCTTTGTATGGCCTAAAGCAAGCATTGTGAACCAACTTTAATCTGGATGACACGACTCTATTTTTCAAGAATGTTGGAAAATTTGTTGTATATCATGTGGTTTATGTACATGATATATTAATAACAGGGAACAATCAAAACTATATTACATCCAGAAAGAAAGAATCGAAGAAGAGCTTTGTGATGAAAGATTTGGATCGCCTTCAAAACAACTTGAGCATTGAAGTGACACAACATCCAACGTATATATTCCTCTCTCCAAAGAAGTACATGGGAGAATTGTTGAACGAGTTTGGCATAGTTGAATGCAATCCCTTTATCTACTCTGATGGAATAGAATCTAAAGCTCACATCAAAAGAAGGGAATGAATATGAGGATGCTGCCAAGTACAGACAGCTTGTGGGAAGTCCAATCTATGTCACCACTACCAGAACAAATATTTCATTTCCTATTGAAATTATTTCTATATTTACACAAAACCTTGTGAAGGACATTGGTCTGCTACAAAAAGGGTTCTAAAGTACTTGAAAGGAACTCAAGACTTTGGACTCAAATTTTCAAAGGTGCATGACTTCAACTTAATTGGATATTCTAACTCAAACAGCCATGGACACAAAGAAAATGGAGTATCTACTTTAGTCTATATTATGAGTCTGGGATCAAGAGTTGTCTCCTAAAAGTCATGCAAACAATTAGTTCCAGCAAATTCCACAACAAAGGCACAATATGTGGCATTTGCAAAAAAAAAAACAAAGGAGATCATATGGCTCAAGAAAATTGTTGAAGACTCAAAGGAGAAAGAAGTAAAGTATATTCCTCTTTTGATTGGCAATATGTTTGCAATCAAGTTGCCCAAGAATCCCAGATTCCATGATCGAACCAAACACATCAAAACAAAGTATCATTTGATTCAATGTCATGTAGAAGCCAAGACTATTCATCTAAGACATTGTTCCACAAATTAGTAAATTGCAAACATCTTCACCAAAGCACTTGGCAGAGAAAAGTTCGAAAAAATTGAAATAATGCTTGGGCTCACTAACACCCCTTCAGATTAAGGGGGGATTGTTGGACACTTAATCCTTAGGGATTTGGTGATGTAGTGAACCAGGGTAATTCTTCCCTAGGATTTTCTTAGGGTACTGGGTTTCAACATTTTCTTCTCCTTTGGGCACTCCTCCTTATAGTATTGTACTAAGCTCTCCTTCTTTCTTTGATAGAGTAGCAATAGAAGTTGCTTTTGCAGTACAACTATGTTTTAATACTAAATGTATTTTTGAATCCCATTGTCTTACTTAGTGTGGTCATTCATTAGAAATTAATTAAATATCTTATCTTACGGGGTGCAGCCTAGGTTTCACTTTCAAACATCGTTCTTATAAAGCTTGTGTGCCAGTCCCTTGGAATATCAAATCTTCTAGTTTTAGGTTGTGAATAGAATTATAAATGTTTGTGTCTAGGATTCAATATTGTTATGGTAATAAATCTAACGTCTACTACCTTAACAGCCATGTGATTCAGAGTTCCACAATAGAACTACCTACAGTTGTTTGTCATTATCATACGTTATGTATAGAAGATTTTCATTCATCTCAAGCCTCATTTCAAGTCAATCATGCAAGTAGTCTTCAAGTCATATCTCAAGATGGTTCCAGTCGTTTAATTTTGAAGCAATGCATTGTGATCTTTAAGAATTGTGATCTTGAAACAATGGTAGAAAGGTTATTAAGCTACTTTTCGTCGGAAAATGCAATGTGGCAGCTATTAATTCAGATTTTCCTTGTTACTTAATTCTTGCTTGTCAAATTTATTTATCTTCATATGTTTCTTTATTAGATATTTTCATCAAATAAATATCAAGGTAAAAACAGAAAGAACAATGGACACAGATATTAGGCTCCAAGCCAAGGCAGAACCCCTCCAAGGGAAAACCCAAAAAATCCCTTCTCTTCTTATAGAATCTACTTCAAATGAGACAACAAAGACCCAAACCCTAGACCAAGTCCTCCTTCCAGCACCAAGTCAGCCATCCAAAGAGACCTTTGAGCTAAGTCAAGGTAAAAGCCTTCTTGTACTGCACTAGTCTCAAAATTTCAGCCCGTTGCAACAGAATTTCAGCCCCCCCTGCAACAAAATTGCAAAACTACAATTACTATAGAAAGTTCAGCGCTTGCAACTGCTCCATAAACTTGCACCTGTGAGAGAATATGCCCAAAATTTGACTTCTTTTCTTTGCCAGGGTTTTCTCCTTATTTCCTTGCCTTCCGCTCTTCTTCCTTCGTCCTTCTATTGCAGATCGAAATTGTAAGTGATGTGTCTCAAATGAGGTCAAAGTGCTTCTATTTATATTTTTTGGTGTGGGTTGAATACCCCTTTCTAAGTCACCTTGCCTCTGTCAAGGCCAACTTGTGCTAGGAGGCTTCCAGGACTTTCTAGACTCGAAAATAAATTCTTTGACAAGGTACATCTTGCTCGGAAGGGTCTTATAAATATGATGTTGACTCTCTTGGCTCGTGACAATAAATACTATGACCTAACAAACCCTAGAAGCATGAAGAACATGCTTTTACCTAGAAGACCATCAATAAGCAAAATTAAACATTGAAACCCATGCTTTGGAATAATAAATTTTTCTTTTCTTCTCTTGTTTGTCACATAAGGTACGTATTAAAATGAGTACAATAACAATTATGAAGACCAAAACTAGTTATATTTCCAACGCTCCCTCTTAACTAGGTAGGTATTAATAATTGTACTAGTACATCATTCTCAAACTGAAGAGTTCTCATCAGATGAGTCAAAGTGAAAAGCCAACAGTAAGCATCAACATTGCAACCAGCACTGTCTTTCGAGACCTAACTAAACAAGCTCAACTTCATTCAAGAGCATTATGTTGGGAGGCTTTACGTGTGATACCGCACTACCTCTACAAGGCACATACCCCATATAGATGTTCACAAGGTATGTCCTTTTAGGACTATTCTTATCTTGGATTCCCAATCCTTAAAGAATATCCATCCTCTTCGACCACTCTTATCTTGGATACTTGTCCCATCCTCAGAGTGTCAGTAACTTTCCTTTCTTGGATGCTTTATCCTCCAGGAACCTACGGATGCTTATTTGATCCTCCACCATTCTCTCTCCAAGGCCTTCACTTAGATTTACCGCTATTAGTCTTGGTCAAGTGCTTGACACATGAAGAGGATGCATATGTGATGTCCAATGTCACTCCCTCTCACATAGAGAAAATATCCCTATTCAATCTTGACCAAGGAATAGATCCTTTCTCCTATTCAAGGAGACTCTTTTACTCCCTCTCAAATCTAGAGGAGATTCTAGACTTCCTTTCTATTTGGAAAGTCAACACCACAAGCCTTATAGCTTGTCTCCATAAGAGTATCAACTGCCTCTTCTTTACAATTGCATGGCTCCCTCTTTTCTTTGCATCTCATTATATCGAGTTTGCTTCCTTTCGAGGTATCATGGAGTCATCTTCTTTCTTCAATACTGTGACAAGATCCAAGTCATCAATCTTACACATCACTTTCATCTTGTTATCAACAATAAAGGAATTATATTGAGCCTTTCCAATCTTCAGGTTGATCATAACTTCCTCATCAAAATGATCTCATTGTTGTTGTATGAACTTGACCTTCAGGTTATCTTCCCGCACTGCGGCCTTTTAATCTCAAGATGAAGACACCTTGACTTCATAATTGTCAGCTATTATGTGTTGAGCTTGTCTCAACATCCTTCATACATTCCTGCAATATCAATCCAGGTAGCAAAACAATATGTTGACCAGATAACCAATAACAAAAATATTAGACTTACCTCATCATAATGATCTTTTCATCACAGCATCAACATCCTCATTGTCCATCTCCACACGAGCCTTCCTTCATACATTAGAGTGCCCAAGGATCGAACTTGATTACCATGTTAGAATTTTTCTTCCGGAGATTATACTGGATGTTTACCACTATTCTACATAATCTAGAGAAAGTCGTAAATCTTTATCCATCACATAATCATATTAAGCATTTTCCAAGATTCTATATATATGAATCTTATCCAGGAGTTAACTTTTCAATATGCATTCTTATGCTCTTATTCCATCATCTAGATATATTTCCTAAAATTAGCTTGCAACTTGACCAGTTGCATTCCTTCATCCCTTAACAGTGTTGTTTCCATACAATATGGAATGTATACTAATCCTTGTCAAAATGCTTTTTCCAAGAACCTTCTAACAATGATAGTTCTTCCAAGATCATAATGATCCATCTTACAAAATGACTACCTCGAACAATATGTTAGAATCCCTGGATAAACGCTAATCTGCAAAAAAGGTCCAACCATCTCAATCTTGAAAGACTAGATGACTTCTACAAAGTAACTCAATCAAGTAGACATTAAATATGCTACTATCACATGCTTCTATCTATGATGTTATGTATTTACAAAACCAAGATTTTCCTAGAGCAAACAGCAATGCATGTTATTCCAAAGGAAAGACCATCTTCTTAAACAACCTAACAAGGAGAATGCCTTCTTTCATAGTAAAGATCTTTGACATCTTCTTTCTTCGGCTTCTTCTCGGGTTCTCCCATCTCCTCAAGTGTGTGAGCTTCACTTCTTTTCTTGCTTTTGTTGTTTGGCTTGTTTGGTCAGTCCCTCTTAAAGTGTCCAAATTCATTGCATCTAAAGCACTGAACCTTGCACATGTCTTGCTTCTTCTTGGGCTTCCCAAACTTTCCTTTCTTCAACTTCTTGGTTCTCACAATGAAGTCTTGACACTGCTCATTTCATTCAATATCATCCTTTGTCATGATCCTAGTCTCTTCCAAGGTGCATTGAGCCCACAACTCATCAAACAGAGTTGAATCTTTCTTAGAATAGATGCTCATTGCAAAACTGCTCCATTTTGGTGGCAAAGCATTCAATACACATATGGTCATTTCAGAAGCAGAAATTGTCTCCTCAACCCCTGTAGTTGATCTCTTATTTGAGAGATCTTCAATAAAAAAGAGGCCATGTCTTCATCGTTTGACTTCTTCATTTTATATAGCTTATTCATCAAAGACATATTTTGTCCTAATGTACTTATAGAGTACAAATTCACTAGCTTATCATACATAGCCTTAGAAGTTTTTGAAATAGCAACAAAGGTAATTGGATGATCCTGTGTGCCCTTACTTCTCCTTTCTTGTATTTTGCTAGTTCTTGAGTCTTATCTTTGTTAGGTCCAGTAACTTCACCGAGGACATATTCCATTACTTCATATTTTGTAAGTGCCAGGTCTATCATTTTCTTCCACGCTAGGTAATTTGTTGAGCCAATGAGCTTACTCCTTTCCTTGCAGAAAGAATCCATAAGACCTTTAGATGCAAACATAGAGCAACAATATGATACTTGTCAATCAAGAATCATCCCTTCTCTGATGATATCTCCAACTATCTTGAGGCTTTCAAAATCTTCAAAAAGACTTTAATGATGTCTCAAAAGGATGTCTTCCAAGTAGGTTAGATCAACGAGATTCAATCCTGCATCAGCTAGCTACCATCTATACCTTTGACCCTTAGTTTCAAACTTGCAACTTTGATATGCACCTTCGATCCTGCAACTACTATAGAAACGCTAGATCTGGTACAAGATAATCCTTTAAAAGTTCCTCCTTTGAGTGAGACAGATATTTTCAAGATCAACGAGACTTTAATGATGTCTCAAAAGGATGTCTTCCAAGCAGGTTAGATCAACGAGATTCAATCCTGCATTAGCTAGCTACCAGCTATACCTTTGACCCTTAGTTTCAAACTTTCAACTTTGGTATGCACCTTCGATCCTGCAACTACTGCAGAAACCCTAGATCTGGTACAAGATAATCCTTTAAAAGTTCCTCCTTTGAGTGAGACAGATCTTTTCAAGATCAACAAGGTCAAAACAGAATATATGCTCTTCTAGCAACTCAATTCTACAACTTGATTTTCTGCAATTCAGACCTACAACTTAGGCTTCTCTTGTAGCTATAAAACCCTAATTCTTCAAACAAACCCTTCTTTGTGTCCACAACCTAATCTTTTCAACCTCCTTCTCTTCTTCACCTTAGCTTTGATACCATCTTGGAAAATGTAATGTGGCAGTTGTTAATTCAGATTTTCCTTGTTCCTTAATACCAATGTTCCACCAAGGTTCTGGGACGAGGGGGCGAGGGAGCGAGGGGGCGCGGGAGCAGCCTATGCAAAAGCTCCCTACCATTTTTTAGGAAACGTGGGGGAGCGTCAGGGTCTTAAAAATTTATAAATATAAATATAAATTTATTAATTGAGTCCACCATGAAATTTGGTTTTGAATTAAAGTTGCAAAGCATGATCATCTGATATGAATATCATTTGACATTACACATTTATAATATCATATAAAATAATAAATTTAAATTCTAATTTATAATCATACATCAATGATCATACATTATGATTAAAGTTTAAAGTTTAAACCATATTGATGTTCCACTTCCATACTTGTGGTTAATTGGTTCCTGGAAACAAAATAGTCGGATCCACTTTTCAGAACATGTGACAGTAGGCTCTTTTCCTAAACCTACTATCACCATGAATGGGGGGAGCCCATATTGAACTGTTTCAAGGTCTTAGTTTTCCTAGCTTGCACTTTCAACAAATTGTATTAATTCACTGACTTTTAGGTAATTTACCTTCTATATACAATTCCTAATACAATCAATAATGATACAGGCACTGTTTATTAAATATACTATGCAATTTAATTTGAGATCTTGCTAGCTTAGTGGCAAAAGAAGCCATTTTTGGGGATGTGGACTTAAACTGCCTGTCTTTCCATACATCTAACCCATTGGACTGATATAGCTTAATAATCTTATTTGAGATCTTGCCAACCTAGTGTAAAAAATATTTTAATAAGGCATTTTTGGCACTTCGACTCAACCTGAGAGGCTTGTTAATTACCAAACTAGTTCTTGACATAAAACTTTAAGTTACTATAGCGAAGTTCTAGAGCGAGGGAATTTATTTTTCTGTTTCATGGATTCCATCGTGGAATTGCAAAGGGTCATGACTCATTACAATATACACACATTGAGAAGCTGCATTCAATTCACACTCTTCAGCACAGTCAAGACTCAAGTTTGGTTGACACTGCTCTAAGACAGACACTGTGATGATTGTCCAAAAGCATTCTTACGCAGTTACGCAGGCAGCAGTGGCAAAAGCTGATGAAATGAACTGTTACTAACCTGTTAAGCTGTAGCAGTCTGCTCCTCGCACGCAGGTTGCTTGCACAATGCTTGAAGGGAGGTGCTGCTCGCACGATGCTCGATGGGAGCTGTCAGCTCCTGCTTGTAGGACACGCTTGACCAGAGGGAGGGAGGAGTTCTGGAATGATGAATCCGAACAATGAAATCCAACACTGTGAGTGGAGAGCTCAACGAACTTGCAAAGGCTGTGAGTGTGTTGTTCATGGTTCAGGGTGCCGGTTTTATAACATGAAACAATGATTTTCCAAAACCCTAAACGTTAATTAACTCTTAATTAAAGATTAAGTTCAACGTTTAGTTAATTAAAATGGTTTTAATGCATTAAAGGTGTGCCACGTCTCCCCTCC
>APFE030171753.1:163162-192515 GCA_000404065.3 Pinus taeda
GTTTTTATTAGTATTCTTTGATGATATTCTAATTTACAGTAAAACTTGGAAAGAGCACTTGCAACATCTGGACAAAGTTCTTACACTACTTAAAGAACATCAATTTTATGCAAAAAATTCCAAATGCACCTTCGGAAAGGAAGAAGTAGAATACCTTGGAAACATTATATCCCATGAAGGCATAAAGGTGAACCCTAATGAAATCAAAGCCATAAAAGAATGGACCAAACCTGTCAATATATCCAAGCTAAGAGGGTTCTTAGGTTTGATTGGATATTACCAAAGATTTATTGAAAACTATGCACATATAACTGCACCTCTGACAAATCTTTTAAAAGAGAATTCGTTTCTATGGGATGAGGAAGCAAGAAGGTGTTTTGAAAAATTAAAGGAAATTATGTCTAATGCTCCCGTATTAGCAACACTAGATTTTTCTAAACCATTTATCATTGTGTGATGCTTCCGGATTCGGTATAGGTGCAATATTAATGCAACAAGGACATCCAATAGCTTTTGAAAGTAGGAAGCTCAACAAAAGAGAATGCCTCAAATCCACATACAACAAAGAAATGCTCGCTATCATGCACACACTAGCTAAGTGGAGGCAATATATTTTGGGAAGTAAGTTTTCCATTCGAACAGACCAGAATAGTCTCCAGCATCTCCTTCGACAAAAAACAGTTTCCGAAGAACAACAAAAATGGATTGAAAAAATTGTCGCTTTTGACTTGGAAATACTACATAAAAGAGGTAAAGACAATGTAGTAGCAAATGCCTTATCCAGGAAAGATGAAGAACCAACTTGCAATTTCGGTTGTTGTTCCTGGGTGGCTTAACGAAATTCGAATTGAGTATGCCAAGGATCCAGAAATAACAGCAAAAGTCAATAACCTTTCCAACAACTCAAAATTTGAATGGAAGAATGATATCCTATGGTACAAGGGAAGAATCTATCTAAAATACAAATTCCAAGTTTAAATTTAAGATAATCAAGGAATCACATGATTCACTGTTCGCTGGACATGTAGGACTCTTTAAGACTTACTACAATGCACGTCAATCCTTCTTTTGGAAGGGAATGAATTGCGATATTCAGAAGTATGTAGCAGAATGTGACACATGTCAAAGGAAAAAAAGTGAGAATATTACGACACCAGGATTACTTCACCCTTTAAACATTCCAGATCAAAAATGGGAAGAAATTTCGATGGACTTTATCGAAGGATTACTAGTATCTAAAGGCAAGGACAAGATTTTCATAGTAGTCGACAGACTCACCAAATATGCTTACTTTATGGCAATAAAGAGATCATACTCAACAAAAGGAATCGCTAAAATATTCTGCAAAAATATATATATAAGTTACACGGTTTTCCCAAAATCATTGTGAGTGATAGAGATGCCAAGTTCAAGGGTAATTTCTGGAAGGAATTGTTCAACCATATAGGAACCTACCTAAATATGAGTTCCGCTTATCACCCTCAAACATATGGCCAAACAGAGGTTGTCAATAAATGTTTGGAGGCCTACCTACGTTGCTACGCTATAGAAAAACAAAATAAGTGGGCTCAATGGTTACATCTTGTTGAGTGATGGTATAATTCCACTTATCATACGTCAGCAAAAATGACGCCATTTCAAGCTTTATATGGGTATGAACCCCTGAAATGGAAGAATCTAGCTATTGTCCAGACAAATCTACCTGTTAAAGATCAACTAGAAGAAACCCAAAAAATCGTCCAAATATTAAAAGAAAACTTGAATAATGCAAGGAATTGTATGAAGCAACAAGCAGACCGTAACAAAACCGAAAGAGAGTTTGAAGTCGGAGAATGCGTGTTTGTCAAGCTCCAACCATACAAACAGTTATCCTTAAAACATAAACAAAAAGACAAATTGGCACCAAAGTTCTATGAACCTTATCAGATCAACAAAAAGATTAGCCAAGTTGCGTATGGTTTAAGCCTTCCAGAGACAAGTCGTGTTCACAACGTCTTCCACCTATCTTGCCTTAAAAGGGCACTAGGCAACAATCAATCAACGCAAACAACGCTTCCATCCCTATATGATGAGGGAAGAGTCATTCTAGAACTAGAAGGTATTTTGTCTACTAGAGAAAGAAAGCTTCGACATCGTACTATCAAGAAATATCTAATCAAGTGGAAGGACTTACCCGAAGAAAAAGCTTCTTGGGAGAATGAATCATTTTGTCAACAACATCCATCATTACATATGCTTTGAGGACAAAGCATTCTTTTGAGAGGAAGGCAATGTTATGTAAAAAATAGTTAGGGTTATATAAAATTAGATTAGCTGTAGTTATTTAGGCAAAAGGGCATGACCAAAGATCATGCCCTTTCACCAAGAGGCACCTAAGGTTGTATATAACCGGGCCTCTCTCTAAAAATGTAATCATTTGATTCAGTATTCATTTTTTGATAAGATATATATATATATATATAAATATATATATATATATATATATATATATATATATATATATATATATATATTTCTATTTATCAAGAAGTTTTCACATCAATAGATGTATTCACTAATATTCATTGACCATTTTCCATGACATCCAGCAATTATTGATCTTTGCATTTCTTTATTTCATAACAGTTGTGTATAGTAGTAGTAAACAACCAGATTGTGTGAATAAATTTTAGAATATATATGCATATCAAACTGCACAGCTTTTAAGCAAAAAACACCCCAGCTAGAAATTGGTAGGAAAATATGGAAAAGTGAATGTTTGATAAAACTGAGTAGCAATAAACATTCCCGGAGTCTAACTCTCCAACATGATATTACAATTTGTAAATCAGACATCTTGCACATGGATATAGGTCCTTAACCAAAGGATCAATCATCAAACTAGGGCAGTACCCACTATCATTATTGTGCCATCATTCCCATACTGTGAAAAATAATGTTAATAATGTTTTAAGGTACGGAACACTGGTCAAAAGCATCAAGTTTCAATGGAACTTGACTTTGAAAGTCAAATATACATGTGCATGAACTAACAAAACAATGCCCATTCAATATTCAAAATTCTAAGATATGGAATGTCCAATGGCATAGTTCTAAAGACAATTGGGATGAGGTTATTTGGTCTGTAACACTTAGATATGCACTCATTTCTCTGCATAACAAGCATTGGAAGAGAGAGACATCTTAAGTGTGTAGGGCTGAGTTTGCTATAAGAATAATAACAGGCATCAATTATGTCCTCTATACAGTAACAAAGTTAGTTTTCGGGGTTACTCCGCAAGTGGTTACACCATGTTTGGGACTGCTTCATGAGATTCAAGATACATGGTGTATGCTCAGCCCCAAAATTGTCCATCATGGATTCGCACATGATAGATGGTCCATGATGGATTTGTTCATTGGAGATGGCTTACTCAATGGTTGTTTGACCTAAGTTAGGTGCCTACATGATATTCTTCCCAAGGGTGTTGGAGATATTATGATAGCTTTTGTGACATTCTATATGATGACCACATGGAGATGGTCACCTTCTAGGAAGACACCCTACTTAGGAGGAGGATAATTTTGCATCCTATGGGGCATTGACGAAGGTCGTGAGAGGAATGTCCATCTTATCCCTAGTGGCATCAACATCATGCATAATGGCTCTAATTTCATAGGCTACGACCAAAAGGTCATTGTCTTTCAACTCAAGGTTGAAGAGTTTGACCATCAACTGAACAACTTCCAATTCTAACTGTGAGTCGTATAGTTCTTTCCACTTCTTCAATACACCATAAGAATTTTGAATTGAAACTATATGACGACTTACCTCTTCACTTATAGAAACAACAATTAGAGCATAGGCTTTGTTGTCTTTGTTCACCCAAATGGCTCTTTATCTAATGTGGGCTTGGTAGATGCATTTTCATCCTCTACTTCACAAATGCCTTACCACTCACTATAAATGATGGTGTGCCTGATCTTTCTAGACCATTCTCAGTAGTTCTCCTTTCCAGTCAGCACTACGCCAACAATGGACATGAGGGAATGCATCTTCGAACAGTGCTTTCTCAAGGAAAAAAACACTTGCACTAATAATAATCTCTTATGGAAAAAAATATCTCTACAATCAATAATGACTTTTGTTTGAATTTCAAACTGCTGCCAACACTAGAATAATAACTTCATATTTAATTTGTTAAACATGCAATATATGTCCTTTTAGTCTCCATATGCTTGTATATCTTACATTCAACTAACAAACCATAGTATAAACAATATTATATAAGACATATGGTATGTCAAAGCCTTATTTTAGTTTGAGACGAATTTAACCTAAACATATACAAAACACTTCGATGAACAATTGGACCGAGGTATTTGAAAACATTAATTCATCTTTTGCCTTTGGTAAGGGTTGAGAGCGAGCTTTCCCTGGGGATACAAAATTGAACCAAACTGTGAGACCCGACTTCATGGTCATAACAACCAAAGGAAACATTATTGTGAGACAGGAATCTCTGATACCAAGACAAGGTGACAAGTAACAACACAGAATGGAAACAGGAGTGGCAGCTTGATCATCTCGATAGATTCAATCACACAAAAACATATCATGAATTTGATAATGAGATTCCACATCTTGAAAGGGGGATCCCTATTTTGGATCAATCTATGGAATCTCCTTCTGAAGCATTGTCTCCACCTCATGAATTGGAAGCTTGATCGTCTCGATAGATTCAATCACACAAAAACATATCATGAATTTCATAATGAGATTCCACATCTTGAAAGGGGGATCCCTATTTTGGATCAATCTATGGAATCTCCTTCTGAAGCATTGTATCCACCTCATGAATTCCCAGCCACTTCTTCAAATCAAGGAAGACCCTTCGAGTGATGTGATTAAAAGGATTGGAAGGCTAAATCTTGATGCAGCCCCATCTCAATCAATGGAGCTACCTGGACCATCTCGGAAAGGTCCCCCAAAATGGCTCACCAAAACACTTGAAAGTGTTCATCCAAATGAGATCGAAAAGACAAAAACCAGAGGTTCGACGAGAGAAAATGGAGATGATGTAGATAATTTTGATTCAATTGATGCAGATGACATGGATATTTCATATGATTGTGAATTTAATTTATCTACTAACTTTGAACCAACTTCTTTTAAAGCAGTTGCTTCTCATGATGAATAGAAAGAAGCAATGTAAATGGAGTATGATGCTTTCATCAAAAATGGAACATGGAAGTTGGTGGACCCTCCATTCAAAACCAAATCAATTGGCAGCAAGTGGGTCTATAAGAACAAGTACAAATCAGATGAGTCACATAACAAGCACAAAGCAAGGCTCATGGCAAAAGTATTTGCACAAAAAGAAGGTGTTGATTATGAAGAGGCTTTCGCCCCCACAACAAAATGGGCCACCATCCAAACTCTCTTCACCTTTGCAACTTAGAATGGATGGAAAGTTCATCAAATGGATGTGAAGACTGCTTTCTTGAGTGGAGACTTGAAAGAAAATGTCTTCATGGCTCAACAGGAAGGTTTTATTGTAAAGGGAAAAGAATAGAAAGTTAGTAAACTTATCAAATCTTTGTATGGCCTAAAGCAAGCATTGTGAACCAACTTTAATCTGGATGACACGACTCTATTTTTCAAGAATGTTGGAAAATTTGTTGTATATCATGTGGTTTATGTACATGATATATTAATAACAGGGAACAATCAAAACTATATTACATCCAGAAAGAAAGAATCGAAGAAGAGCTTTGTGATGAAAGATTTGGATCGCCTTCAAAACAACTTGAGCATTGAAGTGACACAACATCCAACGTATATATTCCTCTCTCCAAAGAAGTACATGGGAGAATTGTTGAACGAGTTTGGCATAGTTGAATGCAATCCCTTTATCTACTCTGATGGAATAGAATCTAAAGCTCACATCAAAAGAAGGGAATGAATATGAGGATGCTGCCAAGTACAGACAGCTTGTGGGAAGTCCAATCTATGTCACCACTACCAGAACAAATATTTCATTTCCTATTGAAATTATTTCTATATTTACACAAAACCTTGTGAAGGACATTGGTCTGCTACAAAAAGGGTTCTAAAGTACTTGAAAGGAACTCAAGACTTTGGACTCAAATTTTCAAAGGTGCATGACTTCAACTTAATTGGATATTCTAACTCAAACAGCCATGGACACAAAGAAAATGGAGTATCTACTTTAGTCTATATTATGAGTCTGGGATCAAGAGTTGTCTCCTAAAAGTCATGCAAACAATTAGTTCCAGCAAATTCCACAACAAAGGCACAATATGTGGCATTTGCAAAAAAAAAAACAAAGGAGATCATATGGCTCAAGAAAATTGTTGAAGACTCAAAGGAGAAAGAAGTAAAGTATATTCCTCTTTTGATTGGCAATATGTTTGCAATCAAGTTGCCCAAGAATCCCAGATTCCATGATCGAACCAAACACATCAAAACAAAGTATCATTTGATTCAATGTCATGTAGAAGCCAAGACTATTCATCTAAGACATTGTTCCACAAATTAGTAAATTGCAAACATCTTCACCAAAGCACTTGGCAGAGAAAAGTTCGAAAAAATTGAAATAATGCTTGGGCTCACTAACACCCCTTCAGATTAAGGGGGGATTGTTGGACACTTAATCCTTAGGGATTTGGTGATGTAGTGAACCAGGGTAATTCTTCCCTAGGATTTTCTTAGGGTACTGGGTTTCAACATTTTCTTCTCCTTTGGGCACTCCTCCTTATAGTATTGTACTAAGCTCTCCTTCTTTCTTTGATAGAGTAGCAATAGAAGTTGCTTTTGCAGTACAACTATGTTTTAATACTAAATGTATTTTTGAATCCCATTGTCTTACTTAGTGTGGTCATTCATTAGAAATTAATTAAATATCTTATCTTACGGGGTGCAGCCTAGGTTTCACTTTCAAACATCGTTCTTATAAAGCTTGTGTGCCAGTCCCTTGGAATATCAAATCTTCTAGTTTTAGGTTGTGAATAGAATTATAAATGTTTGTGTCTAGGATTCAATATTGTTATGGTAATAAATCTAACGTCTACTACCTTAACAGCCATGTGATTCAGAGTTCCACAATAGAACTACCTACAGTTGTTTGTCATTATCATACGTTATGTATAGAAGATTTTCATTCATCTCAAGCCTCATTTCAAGTCAATCATGCAAGTAGTCTTCAAGTCATATCTCAAGATGGTTCCAGTCGTTTAATTTTGAAGCAATGCATTGTGATCTTTAAGAATTGTGATCTTGAAACAATGGTAGAAAGGTTATTAAGCTACTTTTCGTCGGAAAATGCAATGTGGCAGCTATTAATTCAGATTTTCCTTGTTACTTAATTCTTGCTTGTCAAATTTATTTATCTTCATATGTTTCTTTATTAGATATTTTCATCAAATAAATATCAAGGTAAAAACAGAAAGAACAATGGACACAGATATTAGGCTCCAAGCCAAGGCAGAACCCCTCCAAGGGAAAACCCAAAAAATCCCTTCTCTTCTTATAGAATCTACTTCAAATGAGACAACAAAGACCCAAACCCTAGACCAAGTCCTCCTTCCAGCACCAAGTCAGCCATCCAAAGAGACCTTTGAGCTAAGTCAAGGTAAAAGCCTTCTTGTACTGCACTAGTCTCAAAATTTCAGCCCGTTGCAACAGAATTTCAGCCCCCCCTGCAACAAAATTGCAAAACTACAATTACTATAGAAAGTTCAGCGCTTGCAACTGCTCCATAAACTTGCACCTGTGAGAGAATATGCCCAAAATTTGACTTCTTTTCTTTGCCAGGGTTTTCTCCTTATTTCCTTGCCTTCCGCTCTTCTTCCTTCGTCCTTCTATTGCAGATCGAAATTGTAAGTGATGTGTCTCAAATGAGGTCAAAGTGCTTCTATTTATATTTTTTGGTGTGGGTTGAATACCCCTTTCTAAGTCACCTTGCCTCTGTCAAGGCCAACTTGTGCTAGGAGGCTTCCAGGACTTTCTAGACTCGAAAATAAATTCTTTGACAAGGTACATCTTGCTCGGAAGGGTCTTATAAATATGATGTTGACTCTCTTGGCTCGTGACAATAAATACTATGACCTAACAAACCCTAGAAGCATGAAGAACATGCTTTTACCTAGAAGACCATCAATAAGCAAAATTAAACATTGAAACCCATGCTTTGGAATAATAAATTTTTCTTTTCTTCTCTTGTTTGTCACATAAGGTACGTATTAAAATGAGTACAATAACAATTATGAAGACCAAAACTAGTTATATTTCCAACGCTCCCTCTTAACTAGGTAGGTATTAATAATTGTACTAGTACATCATTCTCAAACTGAAGAGTTCTCATCAGATGAGTCAAAGTGAAAAGCCAACAGTAAGCATCAACATTGCAACCAGCACTGTCTTTCGAGACCTAACTAAACAAGCTCAACTTCATTCAAGAGCATTATGTTGGGAGGCTTTACGTGTGATACCGCACTACCTCTACAAGGCACATACCCCATATAGATGTTCACAAGGTATGTCCTTTTAGGACTATTCTTATCTTGGATTCCCAATCCTTAAAGAATATCCATCCTCTTCGACCACTCTTATCTTGGATACTTGTCCCATCCTCAGAGTGTCAGTAACTTTCCTTTCTTGGATGCTTTATCCTCCAGGAACCTACGGATGCTTATTTGATCCTCCACCATTCTCTCTCCAAGGCCTTCACTTAGATTTACCGCTATTAGTCTTGGTCAAGTGCTTGACACATGAAGAGGATGCATATGTGATGTCCAATGTCACTCCCTCTCACATAGAGAAAATATCCCTATTCAATCTTGACCAAGGAATAGATCCTTTCTCCTATTCAAGGAGACTCTTTTACTCCCTCTCAAATCTAGAGGAGATTCTAGACTTCCTTTCTATTTGGAAAGTCAACACCACAAGCCTTATAGCTTGTCTCCATAAGAGTATCAACTGCCTCTTCTTTACAATTGCATGGCTCCCTCTTTTCTTTGCATCTCATTATATCGAGTTTGCTTCCTTTCGAGGTATCATGGAGTCATCTTCTTTCTTCAATACTGTGACAAGATCCAAGTCATCAATCTTACACATCACTTTCATCTTGTTATCAACAATAAAGGAATTATATTGAGCCTTTCCAATCTTCAGGTTGATCATAACTTCCTCATCAAAATGATCTCATTGTTGTTGTATGAACTTGACCTTCAGGTTATCTTCCCGCACTGCGGCCTTTTAATCTCAAGATGAAGACACCTTGACTTCATAATTGTCAGCTATTATGTGTTGAGCTTGTCTCAACATCCTTCATACATTCCTGCAATATCAATCCAGGTAGCAAAACAATATGTTGACCAGATAACCAATAACAAAAATATTAGACTTACCTCATCATAATGATCTTTTCATCACAGCATCAACATCCTCATTGTCCATCTCCACACGAGCCTTCCTTCATACATTAGAGTGCCCAAGGATCGAACTTGATTACCATGTTAGAATTTTTCTTCCGGAGATTATACTGGATGTTTACCACTATTCTACATAATCTAGAGAAAGTCGTAAATCTTTATCCATCACATAATCATATTAAGCATTTTCCAAGATTCTATATATATGAATCTTATCCAGGAGTTAACTTTTCAATATGCATTCTTATGCTCTTATTCCATCATCTAGATATATTTCCTAAAATTAGCTTGCAACTTGACCAGTTGCATTCCTTCATCCCTTAACAGTGTTGTTTCCATACAATATGGAATGTATACTAATCCTTGTCAAAATGCTTTTTCCAAGAACCTTCTAACAATGATAGTTCTTCCAAGATCATAATGATCCATCTTACAAAATGACTACCTCGAACAATATGTTAGAATCCCTGGATAAACGCTAATCTGCAAAAAAGGTCCAACCATCTCAATCTTGAAAGACTAGATGACTTCTACAAAGTAACTCAATCAAGTAGACATTAAATATGCTACTATCACATGCTTCTATCTATGATGTTATGTATTTACAAAACCAAGATTTTCCTAGAGCAAACAGCAATGCATGTTATTCCAAAGGAAAGACCATCTTCTTAAACAACCTAACAAGGAGAATGCCTTCTTTCATAGTAAAGATCTTTGACATCTTCTTTCTTCGGCTTCTTCTCGGGTTCTCCCATCTCCTCAAGTGTGTGAGCTTCACTTCTTTTCTTGCTTTTGTTGTTTGGCTTGTTTGGTCAGTCCCTCTTAAAGTGTCCAAATTCATTGCATCTAAAGCACTGAACCTTGCACATGTCTTGCTTCTTCTTGGGCTTCCCAAACTTTCCTTTCTTCAACTTCTTGGTTCTCACAATGAAGTCTTGACACTGCTCATTTCATTCAATATCATCCTTTGTCATGATCCTAGTCTCTTCCAAGGTGCATTGAGCCCACAACTCATCAAACAGAGTTGAATCTTTCTTAGAATAGATGCTCATTGCAAAACTGCTCCATTTTGGTGGCAAAGCATTCAATACACATATGGTCATTTCAGAAGCAGAAATTGTCTCCTCAACCCCTGTAGTTGATCTCTTATTTGAGAGATCTTCAATAAAAAAGAGGCCATGTCTTCATCGTTTGACTTCTTCATTTTATATAGCTTATTCATCAAAGACATATTTTGTCCTAATGTACTTATAGAGTACAAATTCACTAGCTTATCATACATAGCCTTAGAAGTTTTTGAAATAGCAACAAAGGTAATTGGATGATCCTGTGTGCCCTTACTTCTCCTTTCTTGTATTTTGCTAGTTCTTGAGTCTTATCTTTGTTAGGTCCAGTAACTTCACCGAGGACATATTCCATTACTTCATATTTTGTAAGTGCCAGGTCTATCATTTTCTTCCACGCTAGGTAATTTGTTGAGCCAATGAGCTTACTCCTTTCCTTGCAGAAAGAATCCATAAGACCTTTAGATGCAAACATAGAGCAACAATATGATACTTGTCAATCAAGAATCATCCCTTCTCTGATGATATCTCCAACTATCTTGAGGCTTTCAAAATCTTCAAAAAGACTTTAATGATGTCTCAAAAGGATGTCTTCCAAGTAGGTTAGATCAACGAGATTCAATCCTGCATCAGCTAGCTACCATCTATACCTTTGACCCTTAGTTTCAAACTTGCAACTTTGATATGCACCTTCGATCCTGCAACTACTATAGAAACGCTAGATCTGGTACAAGATAATCCTTTAAAAGTTCCTCCTTTGAGTGAGACAGATATTTTCAAGATCAACGAGACTTTAATGATGTCTCAAAAGGATGTCTTCCAAGCAGGTTAGATCAACGAGATTCAATCCTGCATTAGCTAGCTACCAGCTATACCTTTGACCCTTAGTTTCAAACTTTCAACTTTGGTATGCACCTTCGATCCTGCAACTACTGCAGAAACCCTAGATCTGGTACAAGATAATCCTTTAAAAGTTCCTCCTTTGAGTGAGACAGATCTTTTCAAGATCAACAAGGTCAAAACAGAATATATGCTCTTCTAGCAACTCAATTCTACAACTTGATTTTCTGCAATTCAGACCTACAACTTAGGCTTCTCTTGTAGCTATAAAACCCTAATTCTTCAAACAAACCCTTCTTTGTGTCCACAACCTAATCTTTTCAACCTCCTTCTCTTCTTCACCTTAGCTTTGATACCATCTTGGAAAATGTAATGTGGCAGTTGTTAATTCAGATTTTCCTTGTTCCTTAATACTTGCTTGTGAACTTTATTTATCTTCTTATGTTTCTTTATTAGATCTTTTCAATCAAACAAATATCAAGATCAAAACAGATACAACAATGGACACAGATTTTAGGCTCCAAGCCAAGGCAAAACCCCTCCAAGGGGAAAACCCACGAAATACCTTCTCTTCTTATAAAATTTGCTTCAAATGAGACAACAAAGACCCAAACCCTAGACCAAGTCCTTCTAGCACCAATTCAGCCCTCCAAAGAGACCTTCCAAATAAGTCAAGGTCAAACCCTTCTTGTACTACACTAGTCTCAGGATTTTGGCCCCCTGCAACAGAATTTCGAACCTTAGTTACTACATAAATTTTGGCCCCTGCAACTGCTCCAGAAACTCGAACATGTGAGAGAGGATGCACAAATCTTGACTTCTTTTCTTCTCTATAGTTTTCTTCTTCTTTCCTTGCCTTTCGCTCTTCTTTCTTCGTCCTTCTATTGCAGATCGAACTTGTGAGTGATGTATCTCAAATGAGGTTAAAGTGCTTCTATTTATACTCTTCTGTGTGGGTCGAATATCCCTTTCTAGGCTGACTTGTCTCTACCAAGGCCGACTTGTGCTAGGAGGCTTCCAGGACTTTCTAGACTCGAAAATAAATTCTTTGACAAGGCACATCTTGCCCGGAAAGGTCTTACAAACATGATGTTGACTCTCTTGACTCATAACAATAAATCCTATGACCTAACAAACCCTAGAAGCATGAAGAACATGCTTTTACCTAAAAGACCATCAATAAAGAGCATGAAACCCATGCTTTAAAATAATAGATTTTTCTTTTCTTCTTTTGTTTGTTACATAAGATACATATTGAGATGAGTAAAATAACAATTGTGAAGACCAAAACTAGTTACATTTCCAACACTTTTTGGGTTGTGTCATCCCCTCATTTTGGTTCATATTTAGCTACAATTTAACTTAGTAATAGGTGTTCTTTAATGAAGGAAATTAATTGAAAGAGAAATATTATGTAGAACATAAATGCAAGGGAAACGGAGGAAGTCATATGTCCATGAAAGATTGATGTAAATGTTACTGTAGATTCAAATGAGCTTAAAGGCAAACTAAGCTCTAGAAAGGGATAACTCACCATTCTTACCAGTTCCCGGAGCATGTCTAATTATGTCAGGAGATACTTTTCAATTGTTAGTTCAATCTATGTTCATGTATTAGTCCCTCCAAGTTATGATTTATCAAAAAGACTTAACAAAAAATGAATTGGGGTCAAGAAGTAATGCCAATATTTTTGCAGATTATGAAGGGGATCTTCACCATACGGGTAAATTATTCTCGTCATTTGGCATAAAAGTTATTGTTGGAAGATTATCTAAGTGGCAAGCATAAGAAGGCGCAATCACGAGTCCTCAAGGGAAGATTCAATTGTAAAATCGTCATAAATTCAAAATAGCATACAAAAAAGATGGTTATTTTTAAAACACTATGGGAAAAATCATTTATTCAATGCTAACAAATTAGAAATAAATATATTCAAGTTATCTTAAGCTTTAATGAGATGTGCACATTCAGTTAATCCAATGTAGATTCTCCTTGAAATTTTGCAACTGCTATGATGAAAAACCTGAAACTGACTTTGATTCACCAACACCCAGAAATTCTCTACACTAGATAAGCAGCAGAATAGAAACAAAAATAAAAACATTGTCATACAATAACACAACAATTTTTCTAGGGAACCTACCTGGGAAAACCCTCTTCTTGCAATAGAATTTTATTGATAGTTTGAGCAAATAGATCTCTTCACAAGGCAATCTATTTCAATAGAAAACACAATTGCTCTCACTACTTATACTTAGCTTGAAACTTCCTCCAAGAAACCCTCTCAAGCTCCTACTTCCTTGCGCAATCCAACCCCTATTTTTTAGCGCAGGAAATCTCCTATCTCCTAGCACAATAGTGGCTCCTATTCTTTAGGAATTTCCTCCTAATTCCCAACACAATCCTGGCAAGAAATCCCTCTCAACAAATATGCATATGGTCTCTCCTTGATATTGTGAAAATTCTATCTCTGTAGCAACTGAATTACTTTTCCTACTTATTTCATCATAAGTTATTCATGATATTACTTCAACAAACATTAAAGTAAATATTGTTGCAGATATCACATCGTAATACAAAAACAAAAATATGCACACATTGACACAGTTATTTTGGACTAATGTCCCCGAAAAAGCCCAATGTGGGAAAACTGATGCAACAAGGGAGGATTTTATTATTCAGCAATTTTCTTGTACAATAGGGTGCCAAATTGGCTTACCCACAGATAGACAAACTTCCAGTTCTTTCCTAAACCCAGTGTAGGCTCTACTGACCTCTGCTACAGCCTGAAACCCTCTACATCAGCCTGAAACCCTTTACGTCAGCCTACAGAGGCTCTACACAGCTTCTCTGGGCTTCTGCGTCACTCCTGCAGCCTCTACGTGGATGACGCAAGCCCTTCTGGCTCTGTGCAGTCTCTGCTGCCTCTGTATCAACCACTTCCGCACTGATCTCTCGTCTCTTTGTTCCATACTTGCTGCCTCTTAATTGCTTTCCAGACCACTGGTTCAATTTCTCAGCAAACCCCGCTCCAGAAATTGAAATGACTGGTCTCCCTCATTGTATTCTCCAAGTGCCCCTCAAGCTTCCTCTTATACTTTTTTTGTTGACATCTCAACAGCCGAGATTAAGTCCCTAATCAACGACTACGATTAGATCTGGCTTGATCCATGTCTTTTGGACCATTCTAACACAGATTCATATTAATACACATTAATATTTTATTTTCCCTAAGTTCAGACTTAGGGACTCCATTAAAAATATTAATTATTTTAATATCTCCTGATCTATTTAGAATCTACCCAAACCCTTTCTGGGTATTGGAGATATCATGTGCCCCAACCTCTCCACCAAATTTCGTGGCTAGAGCACATCCGATGCTACCCGAAATCAACACTCACTCTTAGCGAGGATTGTGCTCTAGCAATACTCCTCACTAAGTATTACTCTGATCATCTGGCATCGTTACCTATGTTGATGCTAAGCCTCCCTGCCCAACATCCTCTGCACTGTTGCATCCTGTACTGCTGCCCATGGTTCTGCCACTGCCACTGCTGCATCTGTACGACAACTCCCTCTGCATCCGTGTTGTTGCTAGTCCTTTCTCCCAGCACTACATCCATAGTGCACCTTCCTCTCCATCTGTGTTGTTGTTTGTCCTTTCTCCCAACACTGCATCTGCACTGCAACTCCCTCTTCATTCGTGTTGCTAACACACTACTTATGAAAGGGGTTCTTTACCATCCCCATCTTTTCTCCGAAGTAGTCAAATTTTGTCTTTCCAAGGGCCTTGGTGAGGATATCTGTCACTTGTTCCCCTATAGGAGTGTAGCTCAACTGTACAGCTCCACGTTGGACACAATCTCTGACAAAGTGACACCAAATATCAATATGCTTTGCCCTCTCATGAAATACTGGATTCTCAGAGAGTCTGATGCAACTCTGATTATCACACATGATCCTGGTCGCCTCCATATTTCTTCTAAATAGGTTTACCAACAGTTTTCTAAGCCATATGGCCTCACACAAAGTTGTGCTTATTGCCATATATTCTACCTTGGATGAGCTCAGAGCCACGGATTTCTGTTTCCTACTGCACCAAGAGGTTATTCCTGATCCAATGTTCAAGCAGTACCCAGAGGTACTTTTCCAATCCACTGAACTCGTCCTCTTCTAAATTAGAACTACGTATTAGAAGTTCACTCAATTGTTCCCCCAACTTTGCGCATGAATTAACTTGCTCCACAAACTCATCCATCTACTCGAACTTGTCCATACTAAAAGGATTGATCTTGTTTTTTTCTATTAAGGCACGAGTCAACAAGACCTTCTCTCAATACTAATTTCAACACTCCCTCTTAGCGAGGAAGGGATTTTGTACAACTCCCAACTTATCTCTAAAATGGACAAAATTGCATCTTGTCAAAGCCTTGATCAAGATATTTGATGTCTGCTCCTCTGTTGGAATATATGGTAGCTTCACTATCCCTTTCTACACACAATCCCTGAGATGATTATACCTGATCTCAATTGCTTTGGGCGATCATGAAATGTTACGTTCTCAGAGAGCTTGATGCAACTTTGATTATCACAGTTTATCACAATAGGCTCCATTTTGAAAAGTCTCACAAGCAACTTCTGCATCTAAATAGCCTCGCATGCCGCCAAATTTGCAACCATGTACTCGGCCCCTACTGAACTAAGTGCAACTTATCTTTGCTTCCTATTGTACCAAGAACAACTGTTGACCATAAAGGCGCCACTTGAAGTACGCTTCCGATCTATGGAGCACCCTGCCCAATTTGCATCTATGAAGCCCTCAGCCTCACTACATCAGCTTGTCTGTACCACAATCCATAGTTCGTTATGCCTCTAAGATACATCTTTCAGGCTAGGAGGTAACTCCTCAAATGAAATTTGTTTATTCATTTAGATTGCTCATAGTTATATACATGAGGGAGTGACTCTTGGATTTCATCTCCCGATGACTCTTCCTTTTCCATTATTTATTATTTACACTATTTACAATTGTTCACCCAATCCCCATGATTAAGTGTCAACATCCCCCCCCCCTAATCTGAAGGGATATTGGTGAGTCCAAGCATCATTCTGAATCTTTCAAGCTTTTCTGTTCCAAGTGCTTTGGTGAAGATGCCTACAATAGTACAATCTGCTCATTAGTGGAACAATGGCGTAAATGGATTGTCTTGGCCTCAATATGATGTCGAATTAGATGGTATTTTGTATTGATGTGCTTCGTTCGATCATGGCCAACTTTATTGCAAAGGTGTTGTCAATCATGAGTGGAGTCGAATGTGCTTGTTTTACCTACAAATCTTCCAAGATTTTCCCAAGCCACACAATTTCTTTTGTTGCTTCAGTTGTTGCCACATATTCTAGCTCTGTTGTGCAATCTGTTGGAAATGATTGTTCGTGTGATCTCCAAGAGATAGCTCTTGATCCAAGACACATAGCATAACCAAAAGTAGATACCCCAGTTTCTTTGTCTCCATCTAAGTCTGAATCAGAGTATCCAATCATGCTGAAGTCGCCCACCTGTGTATACTTGAGTCGAATGTCTTGAGTTCCCTACAAGTACTTTAGAACTCTTTTTGCAGCAGACCAATGTCCCTCACAAGGCTTTTGCATAAACCTGGAGAGGATTCCAACAGCAAACGAAATGTTTGGTCTGGTAGTAATCAGGTAGTTGAGACTTCCTACAAGTTTTATGTACTTTGTTGCATCCTCAAATTCTTTTCCTTCAATGGATGTGAGCTTTAAGTTTTGTTCCATTGTAGTTAGAGGATTGCATTCAGCCATGCCAAACCTGTTCAACAAATCTCCAATGTACTTCTTGAGAAAGGAATATAGACTTCGAATGTTGAGTACTTCAATACCAAGATAGTAATGAACATAGCCCAAATCAGTGATTTCAAAACCTTTCCTCAATTCCTTCTTTATGGATGCAATGTAGCTCTCATTATTCCCTATCATCAAAAGATCATCTACATATACCACAAGATATACAATTGTTTTGCCAACTTTCTTGACAAACAAAGTTGCATCATCAAGATCATAATGTTTGAAATTGAGTTTCAGAAGATGCTCAGTTTATTTTTCATACCAGGCTCGCGGTGCTTGCTTGAAGCCATACAAGGATTTCACGAGTTTGCATACTTTATGTTCATGTCCTTTCACAGCAAATCCTTCAGGCTGGGACATAAAAACATTCTCTTTTAGATCTCCATTCAAGAAAGCAGTTTCTACATTCATTTGATGGACTTTACAACCGTTCTGAGCTGCTAGGGCAAAGAGTGTCCAGATGGTAGCCCATTTTGTTGTGGGGGCAAAAGTCTCCTCATAATCGACCCCTTCCTTCTGTGCAAAACCTTTTGCCACAAGCCTGGCTTTATGCTTGTCAAGTGAGCCATCAGCTTTATACTTGTTCTTATAGACCCACTTGCAGCCAATTGGTTTGGTTCCCAATGGAGGATCAACTATAGCTTCCAAGTGTCATTCTTTATCAAGGCATCATACTCCTTTTGCATCACTTCTTTCCATTCATCATGAGAAGTGGCTTCTCTGAAGGAAGTTGGTTCAAATTATGTAGACAAATTCAATTCACAATCATAAGAAACATCCATATCAACAGGTGAATTAGAGTCATCTACATCACCTCCATTTTCTCGGGTTGAATTTCTTGTTCTTGTCTTTCCAACCTCATCAGGATGAACACTTTCAAGTGTCTTCGTCAGCCACTTTGGGGGACCTTCTGAGATGCTCCAGGTTGCTCAGTTGATTGAGTTGGGACTGAATCAAGATTGAGTCTCCCAATTCCGTCAATCACATCACTCAAAGTATCATCAGTGGTTGGAGTTTCATGCGGGGGAGAGAGTGCTTCAGAAGAAGATTCCACAGATTGATCCTATATAGGAATCCCCCCTTCAAGATGTCGAATCTAATTATCAAATTCTTGAAATGATTTTGCATTTGGTAATCTATCCAAGCGATCAAGTTGCCGCTCAACAACATTGTCAGCGTTGGAAGATTCAAGAAAAATTACATCAGAAGCTTTACCGAAGGAATGTGCCCATACCACATTTCATAAGGAGTCTTGTTTCTAATAGCATTAGATGGACATCTATTCTTTTACATATACAGCGCATGGAACTACATCAGCGCAAAACATCAATTTTACGTTCTTGAAAAACATCATGGAGCGCACCATATTTAAGATTGTCCTATTCATTCTTTCAGCTACTCTGTTCTATTGGGGATTATAAGGCACAGTTGTTTGATGTTTGATCCCATGTTGGCGAAGATAGTTTTCAAATTCATTTAAAGTGTATTTTTTCCATTATTAGTGCAAATAGAGCCAATATGAGATTATGCATCATTTCAATCCATGTATGAACATTCTTGAATGTTTGAAAAGCATCAGATTTGTTCTTTGATAAATAAACCCAACACACTATGGTGTAGTCATCAATAAACGTCATCATATTTATTTCCATTTGCAAAAGGAGCAGGCATTGGGCCACATAAATCTGAATGAACGAGTTCAAGTTTTCTATGTGCTATGGAACGCTAATCATGAAAAGATTGTTTGCTATGCTTTCCTAGAATGCAGGCATCACATTGCTTAAGTTTCCTAGGAATTGTAGGCAAACCAGTAACACCATTTTTCTTCAACAAGCGAAGGTTGTCATAGTTCAATTGTCCAAATCTAGCATGCCATAATAAACTTGATGGAAATGTACCTTCATCATAATGAGACTTGTATGAAAAATTTATGCACGAGCAAAGGTACCTTGCAGCTTGAGAAGCCTTTCTTCTTCTATCCCCATCATGACAAGTGAGTGATTTGATGCTTTTCTCACCTCAACCTTGCCATCAAACATATGAATGGACTGTCCTTGCTGGCGTATGTGGACCAAGGACAACAAGTTTCTCCTGAACTGTGGGAGATATAAAACATCATGGAAAAGAAAGTCTAGAAAACCAAGCAATTTAAGCCTGATTGTGACAAGCCCTAATGGTTTGAGTTTTGATTTATCTGCAAAGTATACTGCTCCATCAACATTGTCAGTAAATTCTTCAAAAAAATCTATTCTAAAATTCATGTGGCAAGTTGCTCCTGAATCAAGCCACCAATCATTTTTCCAAGAAGCAAGTGAAGCATTAAATAAGTCTTCATTTACTCCAATATTACAATGCACCACAACATAGTGAGCGGATTCAGGTGCTTTACCTTTCTCTTTGTCATTAGTTTTACCTTTCGATTGATTTCTTTCTTGCTCAATTTTGTCCCAAAGCAACTTGCATGTGGATGCATCATGTGATCCATCTCTATTGCAATGTATGCAATGTAAATCTGACTTTTCTCCTTGAGAGTGTCTACCCCCCTGCCTTTGAAATTTCTTCTTCCTCTTCCTCTTCAACCACCTCTTCCTCTGGAAGAATCTTGAGCAAGATTCTTTTCTCTATGTTCAAGACACACAGCCGCTTCAGAAGACTGAGGAGTTGTCTTCTTCCCAAAAGCTTTCTCTCTCTCAGCAAATTTATTCACAAGGGAGTCAAAGGTAATTTCTTTGAGGTTTCCATTTACTTGCAATGACTCGAGATAATTTGAGTAAGTGGGATAAAGTGCCTTGACAAAAGTTATCAAAGGAAGGTCCAGTTCAACATTAGTGACTTTGATATCATGCATAATAGATTTTACTTCTGATGTAAGAGCAAGAGGATCATCATTTTGTAATTCAGGGTTGAACAATTTAATCATGAGTTGAACAACTTCAAGTGCAGAGTGTGAGTCATAGAGTTCCTTCAATTTTTGTAAGACTTCAAGAGCATTTGAAAAAAGCGAAATATGGCGACTCACCTCTTCATTTACAAATGCTGCAATCAAGGCATAGGCCTTGCAGTTCTTATTTTCCCAAATGGCGAATTCCTTGTCTAAGGTAGGCTTTTTTGGTTCTTTGTCTTTTTCTCCAACACACACTCCTTTCCATAGCTCATTAAAAATGAGTGTGTTTGATCTTCTGCGACCATTCAAGATAGTTCTCCTTGCCAGTGAAAACCACTCCCACAATAGATATCAATGAATGCATTTTAAAATCTGTCTACTGTAAAAAAAATTGCACTTCTGGTAGTACACTTTGTTTAACTTTGGAAAAAAATAATGCGGAATATATCAAAGTTATTACTAGGGGAGGTGTTGTATGGCGAAGAGGTTATGTAAGGGAGGTATTAATTAGACAGTCTGATGGAAAAAAAAAGGGCCAACTATGGGCCAACAGTATTAGAGGCCGACTGTCGGGCGATTAACTCCCTTACATAACTGTGTAATGTCGCGGGGAGAAGTGGCAACAAAACTATGCATACACAAAAATTGTGGTAGATCTACCAATGAAACTGTGCATACACAAAACAATGGCAGATTTACCAACGGTGGCATGAAATTGTGCACACAACATTAAATATTACTGAATGGGGGCCGCAGGGACAGCATTAATATATGTTGGAAATCAGACAACGTTAAATGTATGGACAGCATTAATATATGGGGCCGACTATGTAGTGGAATGTTCAACTGGAGGGTGGGGCAACAGAGAGCCACAGAGGGTGGTTTTGCAGCGCTGGACTTATATGAACCAAGGGGCATGGAAAGAATAGTGGCAGTGTTAAACAAAACACACAGACCAACCAGAGTTCCACAAGTCAGGCCATTCAATCGACTATAAAAACTTTATGCATTCACCATATATGCCATCGACCATCAAAAAGCACTTACCAAACGCCATCAATATTTGAACCAATTGACGTAAAATGCATATTGTAGTCTCGCAACACCTCTAGGTCAAGCTCACAGTCTTTTAACGCACAGGTGGAACGCTCATTGCACCAAGGCTTCAACAACTTCAACGATTGTTTGAAGGTCTGCTCCAAACAACTTCTATGAGAGTTATTCAGCTACAGGTTAACTCAGCAATCCTTCCAATCATCGCAGGCGTAATTCAAAAATGTATTGAATGCAGAGGATGGTCTGTCCAAATGCAGAGATTTGACAGAGAACAGAGGCAGAGGGCAAGAACCTGAATAAACTGATAGGAGTTACAATACGGAAAAATAAAAAAGAAGTTGCCTCTGATACCATGTCAGGCCAAGAGGTAACTCCTCAAATGAAATCTATTTATTCATTTAGATTGCTCATAGTTATATACATGAGGGAGTGACTCTTGGGTTTCATCTCCCGAAAACTCTTCTTTTTCCATTATTTATTATTTACACTATTTAAAACTGTTCACCCAATCCCCATGATTAGATGTCAACAACATCAAAACATGTTTTGCAGCAACCCAGCGAACTTTGGTCAATTCCATCATGAACTGACTCAGTAGGTTGATTGCAGAACAAATATCAAGTCGTGTGTTAACCAAGTACATCAACGACCCGATCAGTTCCCTGTGTATTGTGGCATCTACTCGCTCTGCTCTACTAGCATCTATTGGAAAATGGAACTAGGTTGAGTCTTCATAATTGTTATTGTACTTGTATCATTATGTATTTGATGTAAAAAGCAAAAATAAGAAAAAAAGAAGAAAAAGAAATTTCTATTTCATTAGATAAGCATGTTCTTCATTCTAGGATTCATTGAGTCAAAATCCTATTTAAACTTCTTAAGGAAAAAGAAAAAGTTTTTTTTTAAATGTATTTTTGGTCAATTCACCTCAAGAAGCCAAGTTGGCCCTCCTGGATGTCAAGTCAGATCACTGAAAGGATGTGTCTTTTCACATATGAGAACAAATATATATTGGCATACAACCTCCTCCATTTTGGAAAGCAATTCAGTGCTTTTTGTGATACATTCTGAGGTAGAAAAATGCAAAGCTCTAAAGTTATACTATGAAGAGAAGTGAAGGTTTCCTGGGCTATAGAAGCTCTGAAACATATGCGAGTTTCTATACTCTGTAGCATATACTTGAAGGCCCGCATTCATTATAACTCGAATCTCTATGACACATATGGACAGTAGGTCAAATTTGCTATAAACAATGGCTCGGATACTTCTCTAAAGCAATATAAGATGAAAGACAAACATCAATTTCGAATTTCTGTGACAGTTCAATATACTTTTGAGGCTTGCATTAATACTTGTGAGGATAGCATTAATACTTATGAGGCTCGCTTTATATATTTGTAATTCGTTTTTTATTTATATATTCTATAACTTGCATTCTAATGGTTTGAACATTCATCTTTGTGATGCCTGCATTTTCTATATACCTATGGTTCGTGGATCGTTGGCTCGTGTAATGACATCACTCATATATATAGTGACTTGTTGAGCTTGCATCACACATATATGTTGACTCGCATTGTTCTCTCAATTCTCCTTCGTAGTTTGTATTGGTTTAACCATGGCCTCACCATAATCTATACTCTGTATCAGTCACACTCTATAGCATATACTTCGGCATCGTTATACTCTATGGCATAGTGACATCGAATTATACTACCGTAATTGTTGCGACTTGTTTGGACAACATTTCTTGAATAATAATGTTTGGAAAGTGATCTTTGTGATTTGATTGGGCTTAGAAAATGAATGGGATATATGTTGGCCCTAATGAATAACATGACAGTGACCCCTGATGAATAACATGATAGTGACCCCTAACGAATGTCGGTAATATTCGATATGGCAGTAACTATGCATGGAAGTGACATTCTATCGAACTCTTGATATAATTGTATGACAAAATTACAATACATGGAGGGCAAGAAGTTCACTTACCTCAGTTGGAAAGAGGGAGTTGTTAAGATCTTGATGAATACAATATTAATTAAAGCTTAGGAGAAAGCCCAAAGAAGCTTATGACCAAAAGAGATGATGATGATGATGTCATTAACTAAGAAGTTAAATACTTTTCATGTTGTTGTACCAGCGATTGACAGATTCATCCTAGAAACATATTGATTGATGATTGAAAGTTGAAGAGCATGAAGCAAAACTTTGTTGCAATATGAGGATAGATCATTCAAAGGAATGTTGATCTCAAAGGGAGCAAGTAACATAATTTGTCATGACAAATCCCACAACTTGACTAGAGCCTATTGTGATTTGGTAACTTTGATATTGATAGATTGTTTGCGATATAATTTGGCTCCATGGAAAAACATTTTGCAAAAGTATGTGAAGAGGCTAGAAAGAGAGGTTGTTTGATGATATTGTACTGACAGTTGTTTGATTCGATTTTAGATCAAATGGATTAAACAGATACCACTAATAATGGCTTGGAAAGAGCATGAGGACAAAACTAAAATTTAGATATGACTTATTAAAGAATATGAGGCAAAACTCTATTATGAAAGGCATGTGCTAGCAGCTGTGAAAGAAGTTTGGCTCCTTGAAGATGATAGATGAACCAATTGATGACAATGTTGCATGAAGATTGTCAAAATCCAAGAAACTCATAGTTTGATATGATGTGATGTTGTTAGGAGCCGAGAAACCCTATCAGGAAAATAGAGTGTGAAAGAATTTGGCTCCTTAAAATGTTTGACATCCTGGAAAAGAGTCGAAGCCCAAGAATGACGTAATGCAATAAAGGAGCCCTGCAGCTACAACTATATCTCCGCGGAAGAACAAGTAGTTGATGTATTGATGAAGTATGAGACAAGCTAAAGCTTGTGGTTATGTCTCCTTGGTTGAGAGAGGGAGTGATGATCTCCTCCCTTGTTGAGAGGGAGCAATGTGGGACACCGTATTCTCCATGTGTCATGCACTAATCCAAGACTAAGAGTTGCAAGTCTAGTGAAGGGGCACCGGTAGGGAGAATGGAGGATTGCATAAGCATCTGGGACCGCTACTCCTTGAGAATTGAGAATCCAAGATAGGTAGTAGTCCTGTGGACCGATAAACTTTGAGGATAAGGACAAGGTATCCAAGATAAAAGTAGTCGAAGAGGACCGATATTCTTTGAGGATTGGGAATCCAAGATAAGAATAGTCCTGTAAAGACATACCCGGTGAAAATATGGATGGGGTATGTGCTTTAAGAGGCAGTTGTGGTGGTGTCCAAGTGTATGCCTCGCAGCATTGTGCTCTAATCTAGTGAGAGTTAGAGCTTGTTAGTCAAGGCCTTGCTATTTTGAAATTAACAATGTTGGTTATGATGTTGATGCTTGATCATGGCTTATCAATCGGACTCTTCTTATGAGAATAGGTCAATTTGAGAGTATCCTCAGCATTGTGCTCTAAACTCGTGAGAGTTAGAGCTTGTTAGTCAAGGCCTTGCTATTTTGAAATTAACAATGTTGGTTATGATGTTGATGCTTGATCATGGCTTATCAATCGGACTCTTCTTATGAGAATAGGTCAATTTGAGAGTATCCTCAGCATTGTGCTCTAAACTAGTGAGAGTTAGAGCTTGTTAGTCAAGGCCTTGCTATTTTGAAATTAACAATGTTGGTTATGATGTTGATGCTTGATCATGGCTTATCAATCAAACTCTTCTTATGAGAATAGGTCAATTTGAGAGTATCCTTGTACCCGTTTGTGGAATTATGAATACTTCCCAAGTTAAGAGGGAGTGTTGGAAAATGTAACTAGGTTCAGTCTTCATAATTGTTCTTGTACTTGTATCATTATGTATTTGATGTAAAAAGCAAAAAGAAGAAAAAGAAATTTATATTTCATTAGATGAGCATGTTCTTCATGCTTTTTAAATGTAATTTTGGTCAATTCACCTCAAGAAGCCTAGTCCGCCCTCCTGAATGTCAAGTCGACTGACTGAAAGGATGTGTCTTTTCACATATGAGAAGTTAGAACAACTATATATTGGCATCCATCCTCCTCCATTTTGGCAAGCAATTCGGTGCTTTCTGTGATATGTTGTGAGGTAGAAATATGTGAAGTTCTAAAGTTATATTCTCAAGAGAAGTGAGAGTTTCCTAAGCTATAGAAGATCTGAAACATATGCAAGTTTCTTGTGGTATACGAGTTCTTGTGGTTGAGATTGGTGTGATCTCCTATCACTGAAATTGATGGATTTTATCATGATGAAGTAGAATTTGGAGGGCTTGACTTGGCTTCTTGGAGGTTGGATTTGGGTCTTGGTGTTTATCAAGGTTGTCATTGATGTCAATATGGCATTGACCGAGATGTCAATATTCTTGAGATGCTTGGTCCCAGATGATAATGTCAGGACTCTTGTTTGACAAGGATACCATCAATGAAGATGTCAAGCCACGAAGATGTCAAACCATTAATGAAGAAGTCCTAAGGAGCCCTTGAACTAACTATAATGTTGCATGTGCCTTGATGATCTAGACCTTAACCCTTGATGACATATGGAGTCATACACTTGATGATGTCATACTCTTTAAAGAATGACCACACTCTGACATAATTGGAAGACTACTTTGGTGTCTTTGACAAATTAATGAAGGCTGCACTATGACGTATTACTGCACTATCATTGAATACATGATGCTATACCTTCATCATGATGCTGGATACTATCATGATATTATTGGTGCAAAACAATGGAGAAGCCACGCTGTCCCAAAACTGTTCCAAATATTCTATGCACAGAAATTTAAGGACAGTCACAAATAAAATAATTTTCACTACCTTAGAGGCAGCCTCTCAATGTGATTCCTAGACCATCTTTTAGAGCATAATTTTGCCTTTCCAATGAGCTATTACACAGCCCGAAACTCCAAGCGATTTGAAAGTTATGAATTTTTGAAAGCTATTACAGCAGACTATATTACAGCAGATCTGAGGCAAACCAGTGACTATGTTTGTGAGGCTTGGTTTTTGTGACAAGTGTGTTGGTAACTCTGCCTGTGGATGACAGTCTTGTGTCGAGGGCTCAAAACAGTCGCAGAAGGCTCAGACAAGTGTTTTGTGTGGTGATTTTTGAGACCTATACTTATGCTGTCACAAAACTCGCACCCAGACAGATTGCTGACCTGAGGCCAGAACTGTGGAGGACAGTCATCTATTGAAGCCTGAAAAAAGAGAACAGTGGAAAGCTATCAGTGGAGGAAAGCTTGTTAAGAACTTACCAAAGCTAGATTGAAGACAATCCTGGAAAAGGTTGAAGAATTTTTTCGGCTCATTTGGAAGACACCTTGAAGATATCATTGGAACTGAAGTGTGGAGAAGACTTGGAAACACTTGGCTGCAGAATTTGAAGAGGCTATTAAACAAGAGAATTTAAGGAACATCTTAAAGACTATTCAAAGAGATATTGTACCAAATCTTGAAGTATTTTGAGGAACCATTGTGAAGACACCTTGAGGCTACTTGGTTGAAGTGTCTTGGAAGCCATTATTGGGACAGCTCTTGGAAAATCTTTTGTGGAGACTTAAACCTTGCTAGAGCATACTTGTTGAACAGATTTGAAGCCTTGAAGAAGAGTTTGCAGTAGTCCTTGTACTTGAAGTTGTTTTGAAGACCTTGTGCAGAACTTGTGCAATTGATTGAAGGACTTATAAGACACCCTTGGTTGGAGAATTCTTGGGACAGCGTTTTGAAGACATCTTGTTGAGGAGCCTTATTTAATATCATGATGCATTGAATGTCATCATGAGGTGACCTTAGAGTATCATCCTAGAAGTGCCTTGTGAAGACATCTTGAAGAAGACATTATTGGACACTGTGATGCATGAGACATCATGAGGTGATTTGAAGAACTTGTTTGGGTACGATGAAGTGCAGTGGCGATACTTTCTAATTGACAAGGTTGTCATTGATGATGTTGCGTGGAGACTACAGTGAAACTAAAGATTGACAAGGCTTGGTGAAGAAGACTTTGGGAGCCATGACGCACAACTAAACATATCTTGACAAAGCGAAGCTATGGGATTGTTGTCCTTAGAGTTGGTGCTCCTAAACTCAAGGTTGGTGCCTTGGATAAGATAGGATTGAAGCCCTAGAGGTTGGAGCCTGGGTGTCTTCATCTAGGGTCGGAGCCCTACCTATATTGTACTTGATTTATTATAAATATTAAATTAATAAAAGCATTTATTTCTATTGTTCACTTTGTGTTCTAAATATAAGTGATCTAATTGGTAAAAGTAACCATTGAAAAGAAATATTGATTCACCCCCCCCAAGTATTTCCAACACTTGGATTTCTCACTTTGATCTGATTCTATAAGAAGAGGAGATTTTCTAGGCTTTCCCCCTTGTGGGGTTTTTCCCTGGCTGGGAGCCTAATTTTTTGTCTCTCTTGTTCTTTTATGTATTGAATTTGTGTGATTGCATGATGATACAATGAAGTAAAAGACTAATTGAAATGATGCCTACATAACCAATCACAAGTAATTACCATGATAAGGAATTTTTTGTTGCTCTTGTATTTCAACAACATCCACCTTCCTCCAATTTGTGACTAGAGGCATGGCCATGGGCCTGCAATCCCGCATATGAAATCTTCGAATAATCTTTGTAGTATACTTCCCATGTCCCATCAAGATATCACCATCACCCTCCCAAACCTTCAAGCCAAGGAAATAGTACAAAAGCCCCATATCCTTCATCTCAAACTCCCTTGCAAGAGCCTCCTTGCAATCCTGGATCAAGTTGTCTACTCCAATCAATATAAGGTTGTCAACATAAAGCACTAGAATGAGTGAAAGCCCTCCAACCATGACGTATTATAGGTGGGCATCTGCCTCACTCTTAATGAAACCCAATCCTCGAAGGTAGTTGTCAATATGAGTGTATCATGCCCTCAAACCCTGCTTGAGCCCATAAAAACCTCTCTTCAGCCTACACATGTGTGTCTCTGTCGAACTGCTCAAACCCCTCTAGTTGCTCCATATAAATCTCCTCCTCAACCACTCTGTTGACGAATGTCATCTTCACATCCATCTCGAGACTCTTCCACCCCATCTTTGTTGCAAGTGCCAAAATAGTCCTAATGGATGAATATTGTGCTACTGGGCCAAAGATCTCATCTTGGTTTATGCCTTCAATCTACAAGAAGCCCTTGGCAACAAACCTGACCTTATACTTCTCTACACTCTCGTTTGTGGCACAATCTCCCGGATATTGTTCTTCATGATGCAGGAATATTCCTCCACCATGGCATCCTGCCAAACCTACTGAGAAGTTGCATCCTTATAACTAGAAGGCTCAATATCCTCCACCCCTATCATCAGTGCCATATATCTTGTGTACCTTTCTGGTTGCTTGCTTTGCCTGAACAAGGTGCTAGGAGTCTCAACCTACTCCTATGCCTCCTAAATCAACCTATCAACGCACTTGGCTCTCTTCCTCCATGTGCCAAGAGTCTCTAACTAAGTAGTTTCTTGCTCTCATCCTAGTCTCTTCCACTCATCATCCAGCTATGGAGCTTGTTGTGTGACCCTCTCGCCGCTTGGATGAGACTCAATATGTGATATTGGTTGAGGCTCCTCCTTGGGAGCGAATAGCTCCTCCATCTCAGGTACTCCAACCTGCTCTCGCTCTAAGGACTCCTTGAGAGCTCTGGACCCCTAAAACCTCACATCCCACCTAAGAACTATCTTCTTGAGTCCTACTAGATACACCCTATATGCCTGAGTTGTCTCATTGTATTCCATGAAAATACCCTTTTCAACAGTGGGCTCCAGCTTCATCCTGTTATCCTTGGACACATGGCAATAAATTTTGTGCATGTTGCAGTGTGAAACATCAAGTTTCTTGCCTATGCAAGCTTCTTGTGGTGTAACTCATCCAAGAACCTTATGTCGACTCATGGTCTGCAGAAATACTGCAATGTTGCATGCCTCTGCCCACAAGATCATAAGCAATGCCTAATCATGCAACATGGCCTTGGTCGCTCCAACAATATTGCGGTTATTTTTGTCAACCACCACATTCTATTGAGGTTTATGGAGTGCTATCTATTGAGAAATCTAGGGCATCGATATCAAGTTATTTCTCTTCTATTAGTAACTTCTTGTGAGTACTTTTTACTTCTTTGAATTAAAGTTTTCTTTTACTTAAGCTATT